>JAQGBT010003943.1:0-17979 GCA_034698585.1 Disparrhopalites patrizii | reverse complement strand
TCCCTCTCTCTTTCTCTCTCTTTCTCTCTCTTTCTCTCTCTCTTTCTCTCTCTGGTTCTCTCTATTTCTCTTTCTGTCTGTCTCTCTCTCTCTCTCTCTCTCTCATGCTTTCAGCGTTCTCTCTGTCTTTGTTCTTTCTCTAGCTTTTCACTTCTCTACCCTTTGTTTTCACTCTCTCTCTGTCTCTCATTGTAATCCTTTCTTTATCTCTCGCTGTCGTCATTCTTTGTCTCTCTTTCTCTCTCTCTTCATTCATTCCCTCGCTCTGTCATTCCGTGTTGCCTCTCACTATTGTATTTTCCCATGTCTCTCTCCTTCCTCTGACTTCCTTATACTTGTCAGTGACGTGCTGAGAGAGGAGAGCAGAGAGCGAGGTAGTTCTAGGGAGAGAGAGTTTCCCATCTGTGCCATCATAAATAATTCAGGTGATGAGAAATTTCCTTTTGTTTTCTCCGAGCCATTTGTTGGGAAGTCTCTCCTGGTTATTTAGCTCCATTTACACTCCCAAAGCCCAAAGAGCCAGGGAAGGTAGGCTATAGAGTCTGGGTGGTGGAATGTGTGGTCAATACAGAGGGGTTGTGGAGAGGAAATATCCGTTTGTATTTAAATACGTGGTAGTTAGCGTCCTTTTCAATAAACGATGAAATCAAGTCGTAACCATGCACAGGTGAGTGTGTTGGGGTAATATTTTATGGATTACAAAAAATCCTTCTTCTTTCTCTGTCTCTCTCTCTCTCTCTTTGTCTGTATAGAAACTCGGCGGAAAGGTGAAAGATGCATAGGGAAAGAATTTCTCTGGAGAAGAATAGATCTGCCCCGGCGCAGCGACTTCACATGGACCTTCCGAAATTCTCCTTTAGCCCCGAAAGACGACCTTCCCTTGTTTTTTTGTTTCGTTGGCAATACTCTGGAAATTGCTGCATTCTACGATGTACATTTACCACCGTGGAGGAAAGGAGATCCTATGAATAAATCTATTCCGCAAAAAAAAAAAAAAGACTTGAAGAGTACCAAGTTGATTTGCACTTGAGGTTTTACCAGCACTTTTTTTTATGTGTGTGAATTCCCATCTTCCCCGTAACGGGTTGTAGGTTGAAAAGGGAGTTGGTAGTAAAGGAAGGTGTGGATGTGTGCAAAAAATTGAATTGTAGAGCAGGTCAAAAGTGATTAAGTTCACTGTAGGAGAAAATCATGTTTTAATTAAAAGGAGTTTCTCGGTAGATGTTAGAAGGGCAAAGGGGGGGGGGAATATTTTCTTGTGGCGTCAAGCCTTATGCTTGGACAAATAAATGTTGGGATTTGAGCGAGAAAATATTCTATTTTATACGGATGCTAAATTCGTCCAAGGATAAATAAAAAGGAGAGAGAATTTCTGGAAACTATCTTCACCTTGGCAAAAACTCTTGGAGCTTGTGATGCTGGAGTTGCTACGGGCGAAATTAATCACTTTACTCTTTTCCTAAAAGCACTAAGCCTCACTCACTATATGTATATTTCTTGAAAGGAGGAGTGATTATTTAACTGGAAAAGAAAATAAGTGGAATAAACACTTTAGCCAGTGCCTCAAAAAAAAAAAAAAAAAAAACCACAGAAGAAACGGAGTAAATGTAGGGGTATATATCCAGGGATTTCCTCCAACGTGTTAAGTTGACAACGGATCAAGGGCTTTAAGCTGACACTAAGTTGAGTCCATACTCCAAGTGTTTTGGATCAAGTCAATGTAGGTTCATTCGGTCGCATAGCATATCCTTGTAATAAAGAAGGGACAAGCGGAATCTACAATGACAAATACGGATTTCCCTCGAGTTTGTCCATTAGGAGATGCTAGAGTATGGAACAACAAAAAAAAAACACACGGCCAGAAGAACAGTGATGATAAAGAATACTAGACTTTTTTTTTGTTACAAAAACAATGTCAAAGGTGACATGGGATACTTTATTCACTGAGTCTCCCCCGTCACACAATTATCAGTTTGCTTCTTCCTTTAGGAAATTTACAGTTTAAAAACTACGAATTGTAAAAACAAGCGGTTTACATCACATACAAAGAGTAAAAACTTCAGGTATAAAAGAGATGCCTATTTTCGCGTGAGTTGCAGTAATGTAATGTAATCTTAACCGTATAGGTACTTGGAATGCTTCTTCTTTCATTTTTTTTTTTTTTAGTTTTTTCTTACAACGTCAGTGAGTGTTCTTTTTTTCATTTCTTTGTTTTTTTTAAATAAAGGGTACATACTTTTGTTTTTCTTTTTTGATTAAATTCACCCCTTCCCTAAATTCATACAACTCACCAAGTATCTTATATTTTAAGTGATGCGGAAATAATAAAAGTTTTATTGTTGTCGTCTCCAAACAAACTTTGCTACTCTTTGCTTTAAATACGTTGTAGTAATATCAAATCATGTTTTTTTTAAATGTATTCAGTCAAAGAAGATTGAAAAAAAAATCAATGGGCTAGATGAGTCAGGACTATATAATGTATACTACACGCGCACAAACACACACAAACACAATAATTATACTAATAAATTATATAACAATATTATATAGAGTAGGTGCGGTCTATTGTTTCATTTTTTTTTTTTTGGTTTCCTTACACCATCATCATCGTTAATGAACTTTCTGAGTTAATGTACCAAAGTTCGAAAAAGCTACAATCATTGTAATCTTTTTTCATCTTTCATCGCTTTTCTTAAATAGAGTTTAACATTCAAAGGAGAGTATTCTTTTTTTTAAACAGGAAGTTAACATGTAAAGCCTCCGTATTCAATACGCACATAAAGCAGCATACACATATACCGATATATCTGTATAATTTTTAGACTAATACAAGGAAATTTAACAGTATTGACTATATTTACATAGGAGAAAATTCCGTAGTTGGTATATAATGTATGTATATCGTAACCTGGTAAGTTTTACGTGATTACACGAAAGAAAATATTTTCGATTACGAATTCGTCTTGTAATATATGCTCAATCTTCCAATTAAAATCATTGTCAACCATCTAGCAGCTCAGCAATTAAAACTTGTAGTGGCAAGTTTTATAGATTCCTGAAAGATAATTTCTTCAAAATTTGCCAAATTTTTATACTTTTGACTTCCTGAAATAACAATTGGCAAATAAATACGGAAGACTAGTCAATGGTTGAAATTTATAGTCGTTTGCTCGGCTACAACCTGGGAAAATTTCATTAATTACTTATTATCCCCAATGTCATTTCAGGAAGATAACAGATTTTGAACTTCTATCACGATTTCGTATGACTTAGGGAGAACGAGATTTTATTTAATGCAGGAAACATTGTAAATTAAGTTTTGCATAATACTATCCATTTTCCCGAGTGTGACATCTACTCCATTTAAGCCGCTCCGTAGTAGTGTGCAAATAGAATGTCGTGTTTGTCTCTAAGAAACAAAGTATAGAAACCAAGTACATTTCTGCTTGTTTGCTAAACTTAGTACCAAGTAGATTATCTTTTGCCAAGCTCTCAATACAAAGAGAGCTGAAGGTCAACTGATTCGAAACACATAGGTACTATTCTCCCTATCGATTTGGTTTTCGGTGAGAAGGCATAATTCTACTGTGAATTCAAACTATGTGAACCAATTCAAGAAATTATGAAAATGTAAACAGATAGCTTTTTCATGGTGCACGAAATTTCTGGAATCGGAATTTTTTACGTAGCAAAAAACCTAAATTTTGAACATTTCTCAATAGCCTGTTTTTGTTGTTGAATACTTTTGCAGCCTGTTACATATCCAGCATGGCTGTAAGTAAACACAGTATTTATTCGCCGTTATAAGGAAAATTACTTCTAGCTTGGGTACACCATTCCCTGAACTCAAATGCGAATTATGCAGACATCCACACACATTTACGGATTTACGCTTTTTACATGGGCTAGAGAAAATGATCGGGAAAACCGTTGGTTATACATAGATTTTTGTGCAGCCTGTAGCCACAATACACACCGGTAGGGAGCGATAGTTCACAATGACATTTAATGAGAAGAATTGTTCTTTTTAGAAACGATATAAAGTATGAACGTACTTATTCTGGCTAATTCTGGTAACTGGATCCACTCATTTCAGCTACACATATACATTCAAGACAACCAAGCGATCTATACAAGCAACGAATTCACTAATATCACACACCTGCGAGCGAAAACCCTTTCCTGTGATTGGAGCAAACAAGTGAACCCTGGCGGTCAGATTTCACAGACACGGTATTTTATAATACATCGCAACTAACGCAAGTTTGTTCTCGAATTGGCACGAGAAAAAAACTTTTAAGTTGCAGTCAGTTCAAATACCAGTCCACAATTATTTAATTTTAGTATTTTGCGTGCGTGTTGTTGTTCACACGTTTGCCCTATCAAATTACTTAAAGTGTTTATATAAATCTGGAAGCTAGCGATAAGTATTTGGTCCGGAATCAGCCGTTTGTTTAATCGGTAGAACAATACTATTAGACATCCTGATGTTTTGATGGAACTGTATTTATAAATGGTTCACTCCACATTGTACGGAGATCTCCCTGCAAACATTTAAAAAAACATGGACGTCACACTAATGTATTACAGCAAGAAACAAAAATTTAATACTAAAAATCAAATATAAAATTAGATATGTAAATTGACCAACCTTTAAGTATGCCATAGTTAGAAGTGGGAGAAGCGTGAATGGAACCAAGTAAAGTAAAGCTGGTTGGGCTGCTTTAAACACTTCCGACGATACAGTCGCTGTTAGAAGCCCCAAGAAGTAACCGATGAGAGAGCAATGGAAATAGCTAAAACAAGGACGGTAAACCATTGTAGCAATACTATAGTTTGTGTGGTAGGGATAACAGTGGTCCTTTGTTGCTTCTGTGATTAATTAATTTAAATCAGACATACCTGATCCGACTTAAATGATTAGGTGTCGGTATTCCTACTTCAGCCAAATGAACCATCTGAGATTTCTTATATGCATCATAACGAAGCACAAAACATAGGAGTAATCCCGGCATTACCTTCAAAACAAAATCATCATGTCATTAGCCTATAAACCAAGGTCAATAGAAGTACAACAAAAACACTTTGTGAAATACTCACAATGTCACCTAGTCCCAACATGGAGAAATGCCCGGTAGTGTAAATGCTAGGAAACACTAACTTTCCCGGTAACGACAATTTTGGAGCCTCACGAACCATGCCACCCACATGAAGTTTTCTTGCTAAAACTCCCATTGGGTTTTCTGCTGGCCGAGTAGCAACCTACGAGAACGAGAATAAAAACATTTGTATTTATGAAATACATCAACAGCTCATTATTTAACAACTATTCCAGCATATAAAATTTTAAATAGAAGCAATCACCGAATAGTGTCTCAAGCAGGTTAACATAAGCCTTCCATCCCCGTATAAATTACACGTGCATGATATAAATTTTACACGCAATAGCAGGGTATCCATGCATTTCCGCGTAGAGTTTGCATTCCGCTAATTGCAAGTTATCTGCAATAAAAGCAGTTTAGTAACAGCACTACACAATACGTACTGCATTCAATGCAACTAGCAATTATCCATACGCATATTTACAATTTGCATTTATGTACATCGGTATCGACAAAAAGCATTAAAGAAAATAATATTAAAGAAGCTGTAAGCGGTGTAGGCATGAATGGTGTGATGGCTTTATTGGCATCAAAATTAACAAAGATATCTGAAATAATGTCATGCAATGAAAGCTACGTAGTACTCCTTACAGTTACCGCAGCAGTTGAGAAAAGAGTGCAAACTATTTTGACTGAAGAACAGTCAACGTATACAAATACAAGCACTGCTGTGTCACATCCACATTCGCACCAATTGTTCTTCATTATTTCAGGTAAGACAGCTACCAAGTATACACGCAAAGTCATATGACCTACAATTACATTCACTATTGTGAACTTACTTTCACCATGACGTTTGCATTGAACAGGTACGATGAAAAGAATACCCAGAAAACGTCATAGATGAGGAGTCCTGTGAGAAGAAGCGTCGACACTTTGAGACTAGGCAGGCGGACAAACGCAATGAAAGCCACACAAAGACCCATGCCCATTGCTGTGACAAATATGAAATAAAAGTTTATTATTTATTATTTAGGTTGTCATTACAAATGAATTTTTAATACCCCACTCCTAAGGGGCTAGATTTTACTTATCAAATTCATTATGTGTATAACTAGTTAAATCAAAAAAATTCAATGTAACAAGAGTAATTTACTCTTTACAACAATAATGCTTGAAGTGAACTGATGCAGAAAATAATAACACTCCAGCTTCCTTGATGTTACTATTTTAAAGAAGGCAACCTTTAAATCAGATGAACCCAATAAAATGATATGACGTTTACTATTTAATGCTACGAACTGTACGGAGAAACTTACCATCCATGAGCAGCCAATGACCAGTTAAAACCCATACGCAAACAATGGTTATTGACAATGAAAATGACATGAGTTCAGCTCCTGTAAATCGTCCGCAGATTCCAAAGGAGATCCTAAAACGTAAGTAATTTGATGTCGTTTATAATCAGTATAACTTTTCGTATTTTCCCTTCTGTTGCAATATATCGTAGGGGGAATACACAAGATATCTATTTATTTACTAAGTGGACTGATGAACTTACTTGTTCCCTGAGGAGCAGGGTCTGATTATATACTGACACATTGGAAGAAGCAAAAATGCAAGAGCGATAGTAGCAATCACTGAAAAACAATACAAATGTTCATATTCATCGTTGTAGAATTAAGCCATGATAGTATCCAAACATTGATAGTCAAATGTAATTGTAAGAATAAGACAAACCTGCTGTACAAATCGCAAATAGCATCTGCATGGAATCGAAGAAGAAAAACATGACAAGGAGAGAGATGGAAGCTCCCAGGGGTAAACATAATGCTTGCATAGTGTCCAGGGTTTGCACATCTAAAGCACACAAAATCATAACTTGGGCTTTTATTAAAAAATTCTACCAAGTCATCATTGCCTACCTAAAGTTATGCATAATAATATAAACTCATTATTGCTGTCTTCTGGCACATAAATACATATTAATAAAAATTTGTAAATAGCCAAAAAATTAGACAAACGGTTAAAATACTTTTCAAACGCTCTCCATTGCATACGCACAGAAGTACGAAAACTTTTCATTCAGTAATTGTGGCATATACGACATGACAATGAAAAATCTTTGAACAGTACGAGGAGGAACGAGAGCGTATCGCCATTCATTCGTGCAACAAGAGTTTTTTTTTCGCTACTTTGACCGTAAAATGAAATAGCAAATATACTTACTCCCTTCATTATTTGAAATCCCAGACAGTTTTGCAAGTTCTTTTTCTTTTTCACGTTCACGGGCTTCTTGTTCCATATTGAGAGATCTGCACATGCAAGAAGATAAAATGTAAATTCGAATTCGTATCTTTGCCTTTTGTGTAAAACGAGCGTAGTATATTACTTGACAACAAAAATTAGAATCTCCTTTTCCACTAGTTGTATTATTACCTGAAACTTCCGTAGACGATTAGAAGGATTGATATTAAAAAAGTAGATACTCTGGATGAATCCATGATTGTGTAAGCCCTATAAGAGATCAGGAGAGAACAATAGCATCATGAATATCAGTAAAAGCCTGGCGTTCAATCAATTTTGTGCAAAGACACACTTTTGCAGAAACACACAAAGTTAAGCTGTCCATAAGAAAAAGTCTTGCTTACCATTGATAATCGGTCGTGGTGCTCATTTTGTTCGTTTTGGTTAACTTGAGTGAATATAATATACTATGTATGTACTTTGGGAGGAAAAAATAAAGTTTTTCTAAACGTGTATATATGTATATGTATTACGAATAGCAGTATTTCTTTTCGGTAAGTATAAAACTGCGATGAATATTTGTTTTGCAAGACGGGACACTAGTTACAATTGCTTGCTTGATCGATGCAAATCATCCAAGTTTCGCATTAGATATTTTTTTATGCAGCTATCAAACGCAAGCAGTTTATCAGCGCGTTTTGAGATTCGTTGTCCCTTCCGAATTCCGGGGCAGGGGAGGGATTGGCTTAGGTAGCGGTTAATACCTGCCAATTACACGTTAAAAAAAATTGTTCATATATATGTATTATTATAGCCACCAACAAAGGACATTACAAAAAGTCACACATGGTAAAACTTTTGGTAAAAAATTACAAAAGGAGGGAAGGAAATGGGAAATACTTGGATAACATAGCAGTCAAGATCTTGGACAAGGATAAGTACATGTGTACTGTGTACGTCCGTACGTGTACATCCACAATCAATTTCCTTGAGAAAGTTTTTGATATTTAAATGTGATAACATCCCAATTTGGCTGCTAGCATGTGCAAAAAGGTAAAAAAAAAAACCTTTCAACTCCATAATAATGCCCCACTTATACTGTATAAACTCTGTATGCAACCCCTAAAGAAATGTGTGCATGGATATTTACACCTTACAACCTAAATGGACATGGACATTTACACGACAAAGACATCAACTTAAAGAAAATCTGCTTGAGAATGTCTATACAGATTTTGACATGTATATTTATATTTATACGAAAATCCTGTTGAATTCTGACATTCTTGCCCCTTTCAAACTGCAGACTCCCACCGTAATTGTCGTGCATGTAGAATGTAACTGTATTTCCAACTTTTTTTTTATTCGCGAAAGAAAAGACATTGTATTTTGGTGTCCCTCTCCATGTACACAGGTGCATGATGATATCCAACTTTATGTACTCATTGAGATTCTTTGTTGGCGGAAGAAAACTAATTAAAGAAAGTAAATTGGCATAAAAAAAGATTCTCACAAAACTTGGAAAAAGTAAGTTTTATTATTATTAGCTTATATTATACTAAACTATACACGTACTTTTGAATCACGTATATAGAATCTCTTTTTATTCATCGTTTGTACAAAAAAGATGTGTCGGCGTTGAGAACAGACCTATTCTCCACGTCCCTATCTCGCTCTAAATAACGTCTCATTTCCGCTGCCATTTCACTGGCTAATGTTTTCGTCTGTACATGAGATGTACATGTATATAGGCTAGCGCAGTGCCCTTTTGTTTTCTTCAGACATTGCTTTCACATACAAAATAAATTGGCAAAAAAAAAAGAAGTGGTATATTGTAAACACGAATACAATTTATTCTAAAATCACACACATGCCCTCGTAATTTTCTTTCCAAAATATAATATAGCTTCTAGATACTCTCACCTCTGTACAATATTTGTGTGGAAAGTTAACCCTTTCCCTCGTACTTGACTAATTTCAAATGTTAACCAAATTTAATTATACAACAGGTGCTAACTTCATATGATGGGAGAAAAAACATGTACACACATTCTAGCTCTGCATTTTTTATTCCACTTCTTTCTCGTGGATTTCTCTATACATTTTCTATTATGTTTTCCATCACACAGACGCAGGGGCATATAATGTGACATTTTCCGGCATGAAATAAAAAAAAAACTGTGGCAGTTTAGAAAGTTCTCGTGTGAGTAGTACAAGTCTGTACAACGCTTGAACGAAAAATGTATTGAAAATTGGATACAGGAGGAAATCAGAGTGAAAAAGGGAACAAGGGACGGAAACAGTGAAATGAAGCAGACGTATTGTTTCCACCCCTGTCGTACTGTGGAGTAAATGACACATTTATTCCCTCATCTATTTCACTGACTTTTCCTTCCAAGTGCTTTTTATAATTTTACTTTGTTTTTTTTTTACATTGTTTCCTTTTTATTTGCCCGCAATAATCCGTACTAAAACCATGTTGACTGTTCATTTGGGCTTTTGAATCAGAGTTTTCGTGCCCTTCTTCATTCCCATTATGAGACCTGCGAGATTGTGGGAGAGCAGAGCCGCTACATAAACACGTTCACAATTATATCCATTTGATGAAAAGACATGCAGACATTGTCTACCCCAACATTATCATATGAACAAATGGCAATGTTGAAAAGAGGTGAAAGTAATAACTCAGCGAGCATGAAGGCGTGTAAAATCCATGCACTTTTAAGTATTTCTTCCGCCAAATTTCGGCTTTATCTTTATGACTTTGAAATTAGTGAAACTAACGCGGTTAACTGTCCCCACCGGCTTGTGTGTTGGGAGCGTGAAAACAATGAAGACTCCTAAGTATTAAACTGTGTATCATTCTCAAATGAAAGAATTCTCTTTTTTTCCTGAACTCATAAGTCGTGGAAGCAGTCATTGTCTCATGACAGACACATGACCTGACAGACAGTCCCTTTCTCAATCCGTGGGAATTCAGTTTTATCTATACCGTTCAATCCCTGAACTAATCTCGTTCTTATTTATCACGGATTGCAATTAATTTCTCTTTGAGTGAATGCAAAGCATGTGCATATTCAAGTCAAGTACTCCGCCTGATGTTAGTGTGGCTGGAAATAGGAATGTAAGGTAAAGGTAAAAGAATAAAGGATTGTCAAAATTTTAAATGAAGAAAATATTAATAAGTAAGCATTAATTACCTTTCTTTACGATGAAGTTCTTCGAGTTTAATGAAACACTAAGTAGATTTGTTTCAGTCAAAACACGGTATTCAGTGCCAGTAGTACTTTTCTGACTGTTGATGAGTATTCATAAGAACATCTACGTGGAATCGGAGGCGGTAGTAACACCTTAAAAGTTACTTTACATGCGTGATTTTGCGAGAAAAATATATAAATAACGCTAACACCGTCAATAGTTATGCCTATGTATATTTCGAGAGAATCTTTCTTCCTAAACTTTTTTGGCTGCGTTTAAAGTAATTTTTTAAAATTAATAGTAACTATACACACACAAGTATATATATAGGAAAACTCACAGCGAGTTATAAAAATACTGCGTGGTGGAGGAAGGGCATTTCTGTATCTCAATAATAAGCATTCGAATCATGCCCTTCCATTCCATAAGACAATTAAAGTTTTCGGGTAACACACATAATTGTACTTAACAGTCATACAACATCATTCAGTGGAACAAAACATAAGATTAACTTTAATTAGCGAACATTTTTGTGTAGATGAAAGTACTGCTGCCAGGAGGATTCTCGGCATCAGTTCCCCACGCCTATGATTATACACACGTTTATCTTCCAAAATAAATGTTTCAGCTTTTGGTGAAAGTTGTCATTTTTAACCACAGAGGAAGCGCACAATACGGGATATCCTCAAAAATTGAAGACAGGAGAAAATTCGTCCACAATTTTCCACAGAATAATACCATACCCTAAAGAATGAACGCAGACTATTGAACTTGTAGTTACCACAGTTGTAGGTATCAACGAAAACAAAGCTGCATAGTCCCTGGCAAATGTTGATTCTTTTTATCCTTCTCGAGGTCAGTTGCACTTTAGCACAGAAGAAAAAGGAAGCGATTTTAGACGAGAACACGTTATAATAATGTATACGTTGAGGGAACAAAAAGTATTTATTTTCCTGAAATCATTAGCATGTGAAAATATCCTAGAGGAAATAAGTGCATGTATAGGTTTGTCTTTCAAGAATGGAGAAAGATAATTCATGGGTCGTAGTAGTTCACTGGCTTTTTCTCTCTTTTCTGATTAAAGCTACCGATATGTTCGCCTATAAACTAGTCCACAGTCACTTCGTAGCCTCAATTATGCACAGTTTGCTTTACTGGTATAGTAGTAATACTTTTAATTTTTTAGTATTTTACTGATTCCTGTGTGGATACAACACGAGAGGTTGTCACATAGCGTTATCCGCCAACGTTTACAATGTTCCAGGTGAAAATCCACTCTATTTTCACCGAATCCTTTTCTGCGATTTCGCTGATGTACGCTCTTCGTTAATCTACAAAACCAAAGTCAAAATGTACAACAATTTCAAACTTTATATTGATTTGATTTTGTCAAAGTCAGACGAAAGATTCTATTTTACCAGGATCAATACCAACGTATCACTATTGAATTGCATTATAAGTATGACTATAATCCACAAACATTTAAATTCGATGAAACGCATTTGCACAGCATTCCAATATTACCTGTAAAGGTGAAAATGTTTTCAAAGCCCATTGTGTCTCCTATGAATTGATGGAATGACAATGAATCAAAGTCATGAACATTCAATTTCTTGTCTTCCTTTTTTTTTTGCTCAACCTCCAGCAGAACAAAAATGTAAACCAATGACCACAACTATTTCACATCGCCTTCCAACAAACGCACTTTCCACCATATAAAACCAACTACCAGACAACCATAAATCCAATAATTGTCTTTTTTACTTTGTGAACCACTTTTGCGAAATTATTCATAATCCCTTGTACTAGACAAGCCTTTAAGTACCCCAATATAACTGTACTCACAGGTCCTGCGATGTAATTTTATTCTTTAAAAAACACCTAATACCTTAAAGTCCCATTCTACACTCCATCAATCAAATTCCGAATTTTAAAGACTACAGTTAGAGGCGATGAGAGAAAAGGGTTGCTGTTTTTAAAGTGCAGCCTCCGAGATTTTCGATTGTTGTGATTTTTCGTGAATTGAAGAGAAAATTGTCTTTACACGATTATAGATTTTCCTCTTTTCTCCTCACCACAATTCCCCAAAAAATTGCCACAGAGAACCCACACAGACCCACCATTAGCGAAAAAGTCCCAGTTTCGTCCCAAATGAACACACTTATACCAATCAGACAGAGAGAGAGAGACGATTGAGAATAACTAATTTTTTCCCCTTTTTGTTTGTTCAAGGGAAAATTTAGGGGAAAAAACAGCTCATCACCGTACACGGGAATCGGAGAGATGTCAAAAGACAAGAGGGGAAATGGGGGGAAAACAAAGACACGAGGACCACCGTAGGAATTGTATTAGAATAATAATAATAATAAATAATCTACACACAAATACATACAAAACAACGGGTCAATAAATATTGGACACTTTTTTTCTTCTCTCTCTCTCCCTTTTCACTACCGCTCTGACTTCCCATCACACACTGGGATGAGTCCGACTTTGTCCGACATAACAGGTAACTGTACTGTCCCTAAAAGATATACACTTTATATAAAAACATGGGTATATATATATTTATAACAAAAAACAAGGGGATTTCTCTCATATAGAATGAGAGAGTTTCTCTTGCAACCACAGAGAGAGAGAGAGAGAGGAAAGGGTTAAAATGCTTCTCCTTCACTGTTTCTCTCTTTTTTTTCAGCAACTCACACGATCGAGAACGACGACGAGCCCTCAACAATATCTTTCCCTCAACTACAAAAAAAAAATTGGTATAGATATATGTATACACCTATATTTTTTTATGTAGGATTTTTGATGCAAAATAAACAACAATAAGGGAAAAAGAAAGGTTTTTATTGTTGGAGAGAGAGAGAGAGAGAGAGAGAGAGAAAGAGGAAAATAAAAAAGGAGAGAGATGCTCGGAAGAAGGATTTTTTTTTTGTCTGTATATGTAAGAGCTTATAGCCTTTAATGGGAGCATGAACTAGATCCACTTTCTTTTTAAGCGCCCTCATGAGTCTCTCATTTACAAGCTTCAGTCCCCGCCTTCAAATCCTTCCTTCCCCGCGAATTTTTAAATTTCTAGGATTTTCCTCCTCCCTTTAACTTAACCTCTACTGGGGACTGGGGTGAAGGTGCCTAAAGGTGACATAGATTTGCAACAAACTCATTTGTCGCAAAATTTGTCCAATTTTATTTCTTTTCAAATTCTAATGCACTGAAATGTCATTTACAAGTTTATTTTGCTTTTCAACAACTTCGAGGTTGTGCGTAGCAGAGGAATAAATCAAAATATTCGGGGAGTCAAAAACGTTGATTTGCCGAAAGGTGACAGTTGGTGATTTTAAATGGAGTTGTATGGGTTCAATCCTGTCTATGGGGCTGAGTTCAGCAATGTAGTGATTGAGTTTAAGGCGGTTGGGTGTAACAGCTCAAATGACGAAAAAATACTTCGGTAGCTTTCTCATAGTCCCGTCTTAATTCTTGTCTTCATAACTCTTTGGGACAACGTCTGGCGTCTCTGACTGCCGTCAAACACTAGTCTATTATTGGATGTGCTGCTTCTTCCCTTTCCTTTCTATGCTAATTCCGCTTTAATGTAACAATTGGTATGTAGATGTAAGCAAAATTGTATACTGGATAATGTTGTAGACTGTCTTCAGTGCCTGTACTATGAATGTAATGGTCTAAACGTGTGCTTGTATTGTGTATGTCATGTAACAACAATTGGATCAATAAAAAGCAATATTATTAAAGGTGTCTACATGTTCACATTATGATTCATTGGGGTTCTCCAGAAGCTTATATGTACTTTGTAAACCATTCAAACTATATACAATGGTTCGATTCAAAAGTCTCCCCAAAATAAAATGGAAGGCTAAAAATGAATACTTGTGGAGCCAATATACAACAATTATTTTATTAATTTTACCACTCCACCTCAGTTATTTCTGACTGTGAGTAATTATGAGATTCCCCTGGCTTTCTCTTTGTCGTAGGTCCTGCTACCATGTTAAATGTTAGTGGCTAAATAAATCGCTTAGGGGATGAGAAATGCATACTGTGTCACCTTTTGAAACAGAACACTTGTCACCTTTGGGAACAAAATTCATGAACAAAATTCAGCTTACTCGGCTAAATATTTTCTAAAAAGTTAAAACATTGTTTCGCGTGAGAACAAAGCAGTATTTTTAAAGTACTTAAGTTCTTTCGTCAAATACCAGTTGCTTCTGGTGGAAACTGTTCTCAGAGAAAACATTGAAATTTGGTAACGGAAAACCAATTAGTTTAACGAGGAAAATGCACTTGCAGTTAGTTGAAGGCAACTGTCACCTTGAGGCGGACTCATTTCCTTCTTCTTTTCTGAATATCTCTCATCGTCTACCTCGTCATAAAGTATTATAGACAATAAGGACCGCGAGGGACGCGGGCAACTAGACAGCCTAACAAGGGACACTGTGGGAATCCGAAAGTGTCGGACCGACCCAATAAGTACATGCTTAGGGTAGGAGTAGATAGACTTCTATATTTCGCGGATATATTTCTGAGGCAGACTTCTGGGACACTTGGGACAGACATCTGCGACACTATAGACAGAGTTCTAGGAGACTTGGTACGGACTTCTGGGAGACTTGGGACAGACTTCTGGGACACTTGGGATAGACATCTGGGAAACTTCGGACAGACTTCTGGGAGACTTGGGACAGACTTCTGGGACACTCGGGACAGACTTTTGGGACCATTGGGGCAGACTTCTGGGACACTTGGGACAAACTTCTGGGACCCTTGGGATAGAGTTCTCGGACATTTGGGATAAACTTCCGGGACAATTATAACAGACTTCTGGGACAGATATCTGAACCCGCAGGACATTCTTGTGGAACACCTGGGATACACTTCTGGGGCAGACTTCAGGGACACTTGGGATGGATAGTCTTGTGGGATAGTCTTCTGGGACTCGTTTAGCCATATCCCAGCTAGCACAGATGGGTGTGCATTTATTGCAATTCTGCAATAAATGCACATTCACCCCCTGAAACGCGCATGAAACACTTTCCACATCGTTTAAACGCCTTTAAGCTTCTTCATATCAATTAAAAAACAGTGTAAACAACGGCGAGCAATGTGCGCCTAAAAAATATATGAAGTTTTTCGCAGTACTATAAGTGTATTTTGTGCGCATGATTTGCGCCAAATTCCTAACAGATGCTCACAAATATGTTGCTTCCGTGTAAGAAATTAAATGCCTGGAATTGACTTTGCCGGAAGCACATTTGAAGGGCTCTCCAAATTGTCCAGAGTATTCTGTGCTATCTGGGACCCGCTGCAGGGGAATACGCGACATTCCATCCTGCGGCATCCTCTATAGAGCCTGTTTATTAGGGATCGCAAAATATGCAATATCCCTCTGCCAATTTTCTGGCCAGGATCAGGGAGCACAGTAAAACCGGGAAGTGGAAGATGGACATGTGTGGCTTTAGACAAGTTTCTTTCTACCGGTAGTAGTTTGTGCTAATTATAAGTAATGAATTATGTCTTGCGTTGTTAGATTGTTGATATGAGGTTCGTTTTACTCCGTGTTATGAAGGTAATTCCGCGCTATTTAATCAAACTTACCCACGCTGCACGGTAGATTTTATTCGGCACTGCGGTGGTCCTGTGCTACGGTTAATAGTAACTCCCTCCGGTGGTTTATGCCGACGCTATAATCCATTTGAATCCAGTATGTCCTTTCCTTTAGTCAATAAATTCTTTAGACACACACTGGGTTAAATCTAAAAATGAAAAAAGATCCAAAGCAAAAATATGCAATGTCACTTTCACTTGCTAAAGCAAAAACGGTTTAAAGTTTTTTTTATTGCTACCCAAACTATTTGAACCTCAAATTGAGAGCTACAATGGAAATCCCTGATGTACTGAAGTGTTATAGAGGGGAAAACATCAGTTTTGGTAAATCTGTACTTCCTCCAATTGATGTATGTATAGCCTTGGTATGGAGCATAAAACTTTTCAAACTAAAGTTACTAATAAAGGTATAATTTTGTAGACAGATTAATTTTAGATTTCAATGTAATTGTCGATGGCTTGTATTTATTATATGCCTAAATTATTCCAGCTTATCTCTGGCTGTTTGTTTTGTCCCCATTAAACACGGAAGGGTGCGTCTGGACTAATCAGATGCGTCCGTCCTTGGGTGGAATGATGGAAATGTGCAAAAATGCCTTGAACGATGAGTAAATATTAAAAAAAACGAGGATGATCCCATACGAAGAGGAAATGTTTGATATTTTTTGCAGAAGTCTTGTGCATTATGAATTATGATTATTATTTATTCGAATAGATTTTGACTATGCCTTTAGTATGGATGAGACAATAAACATGCCTTCCTTATAGCTTATCCTTATTAATCCCCACAAATTTTTGCCTGAGCTTTGAAGCACTTTGTTCCTCCACCCCTGAGCAGATGTCTGTACCCATGCATTATTTCAGTTTCCGCAGGTGTGCCAGAAGTCATGACACTCATGTAGTAATCATCGTTAATAATAATGTCAATAAGTGAAGATAATAGAGTCAAACTAGCCTAAGTTCATATTTTTTCGCAAGTTGCTTTTTTTGTAAAATTAGTCCAAATAACAAAGAACACCACAATATTACCCATGGGTAATCACCTCCAAAATTGATCCCAAAATTGATATTACAGATAAGCTTTGCATCCAGCACTGGCTTTTACGTTTCCTGTAAAATTCTTCCTGGTGGACTTACACTGATTTGTCGTTATAGTCTTCCAATTGTACAATTTTCTTGCATATACATACTTGTATTATAAATATCTTACTACTACTCGTTTAGAGGCCTGCCCCTTTTAGTCCTCAAGACGCAGTCACGCTTCATTATGAGGCCATGGACGGAATTTTTACAAACTCCGTATGCATTGTGCATATTAATAAATTAGTGGAGAACAGCTCTTTTAGTACACATAAATGGGTGTTGATATTTTTTTTAATTTAATTTAAAATCCCAATATCAGTCATATTTGATTGTCACTTTTGTGTCTATTACCTTAATGTTTGAGCTTTGGAAAATATATTAGAAAAAGTTACACCCTTAAAAATGCTTTTCAGCCTCTAAAAAATAGTTACGCGTATGAATTGTGTTTTGAGCTTTGACAAAAATGTTTTGTCTTTAAGCATGATATGTATGCTGGTAGAAAATATATTACTGGTATTTATCATCTGAAAAGTGTTTTGAGCTTTAGATTTTTTGTAACTGGGCTGTTATGGAACTCATAAGTTTTTTCTAAATACAGAGAAATATTCCTGTGCTTCACAAAATCAAATTGGGTGTTAATTTGACAAAAATTAATTTGACAAAAATTAATTTGACAAAAATTAATTTGACAAAAATTAATTTGACAAAAATTAATTTGACAAAAATT
>JAQGBT010003942.1:0-17979 GCA_034698585.1 Disparrhopalites patrizii | reverse complement strand
AGAGAGAGAAAGAGAGAGAAAGAGAGAGAGAGAACAAGGGAGAGATTGAGAAAAAAAGATGTGCGTCGGAATTTGCGGTTGAGGGTAAGCACGTATGTATGTAAATGGATGTAGTGCATATTATGTATGTAGTATGTACAGCATGCACGGAGTCTACCGATGCGTATGTATATGTGTACATACTTATATAAAGGGAAAGGGACAACCAGGAAAAAAGTTGACTCTTTAAATGAAAATCAAACGCTGAGCCCTTCATTTAATCTTGCTTTAGAAAATGTCGCGAGACTCATTAATTATGGTGGGGATGCGGGGAGAAAGAGAAACTTTTAGGGTTCTTGGGAATCTTTTGCTTTCTCTCTCTCTTCTCTCTCTCTCTCTGTTCCGTCTCTCTGGTTACTTTTCTTTGTCCCTCTCTCTCCCAACCACCTTCAGCATTCTTCATCATTCATTGTCGGTCTCTCTCTCTCTCTCTCTGTTTTTTCTTTATACGCTGTTGCTTGTATTCTGAACTGAATTCTGTCTTTTTCTTTCTCCCTCTTTCTCCCTCTACGTCTCACTTTTTGTTTCTTTCTCTCTCTTCATCTTTCCTTCTCTATCGTACTCTCTCTCTTTCGCAGTATTTCTCACTCTCTTTCTCTTTTTATCTCTATACCTATGTCCCTTTCTCTCTCCTTATCCTTCTTTCAATCTTTCTCTCTCTTCCTCTCGTACTCTCTCTTTCACTGTATTTCTTTCTCTCTTACTCTCGTACTCTCTCTTCCACTGTATTTCTCTCTCTCTCTCCATTTATCTCCATTTCTCCTTCTTACTCTCTCTCTCTTTATCTTTTTTTCTGTCTTTCTCTCTCTCTCTATCTCTGTTTTTCTCTGCTTTTCCCTATTACTCTGTTTCTCTCTATTTCTTCCTCTTTCTCTCTCGCATTCTTTTTGCTACATTTGACCATTTTTACTTGCTGTCTGCCTTTATTTCTTTCATTTTCTGTTTCCTTTACTTATTTGTTTCGTGCCTCTTCTTCTTCCATTTTTTATTTCTTACGTTCTTTTTTCTTTATGTACCTCTTTACGTATCCACATGGAGCTTGTCACTCCATCTTCCTCTCTCTCTTCGTTTCGTGTCTGTTTTTCCATCTCAATAGCTTTATACCTGGCTCCTTTGTAGGGATCTCACCACCATTATCATTACTCCTCTGTCATCCGTCTTTCTGTCATACAAATTGCGACCCAGTTCAGGAGTATCCCATTTAAAAAAAAGTTCTTTCTCTCCCATCCCCTTTGTCTGCCCACCTTTTCCCCTCGAAATGAGCTGACCAGTATAAATTGCCATGGTATAAATAAACAAAAGCCCTCCCCGGGAGAAGTCCATATTGGAACAAATTCTGTGTACACAAGAGATGTCATAGGCATCCCCCGTAATTAATTACAGAGGACGGTATCCTCATTATTTTCATTACAGGCACATGTCCCCGTGAAATGACATTCAACAGAAGAATCCTCCATTAAAAAACAAGGAACAATTTGTACCTCCCAAGGAAAAAAAAATAGGAATGAAAAGAATGTTACATTGAATATAATAATAGCAAAAATAATGGAGAACAAACATGTGGAAATGGCCTGCCACCCAAACTAATGGTTGTGTTTACATTGTCACCAGAAGGTGTAATGTAATATGGACACATTCTTACCATTTTTTTTTGGAGGAACCATTTTTTTCTGGGCTTTCTTTTTATAGTATAGACATTTTTTTGAAGGGTATAGAATGAGTGTGTATAACGCCATTTTTTTCTTTGGGGACAGATCCGCATTTTTACCCCTTGTTTTGTTTGCAGCCCATGGACACATTTCTGAGATTGACTGCGAGCGTGGGAATCTTCTGGGAAATTAAACACTCACGTTACATTCACAATCACACACACACACACGCATTTCACCCTTTACTATTTCTATAATGGAAAAGAGCCTGTAACAATTTTAGGGGTATAAACGGTGGTGGTGCAATATTGAACGTCACAAGTAGTAAAAAGTATAGGAGAAAATGTGTATATTTACATTGTGTTAAAAAAGGGTCTATGCGTGAAGGAATTTTTACTTGGGGATGCACACACACACACACATTTTTTTTTGTCTTTATGAAAATATAATTACATACTGGGTGTGTATGTACTCAAAGGGTTAAGAAGAACACTTGGGCACTTGAGCATTAGGGAAGACAGAGGGGAGGGAGAGGATAAGTGAGTGTGTGTAAAAATGAAGAGGAAATGTCAACTGTCGTGGAGGAGACCATCAGTCGAGGAGGGAGAGAGACACAGAGACAGAGAGAGGGAGAAAGAGAGAGAGAGACAGGGAATTTTGTCAATTGGCTCATGTTCTGTATAAACATTGACTTGTATTAGCGTTGGAAGAGAGCGTGTAAAAATTCCATCTTTGTCTCGCTCATCCTCTCCCCATTTCTTCTCCTCCAGACTTCTTCGCCTCTCAAAGGGGATGTTTTTTAGCTCTTTTTCTCATCTTGTAACTTGTTACCGGGTTGAAGGCGGAATTTAGCTTTACTTGGACATTTCAGGTATTCGGTGGTTCTGAATTTCCTCTCTTTCGTCATTTCTCTCTCTATTTTCACTCCGCCACTTTTCTCTCCATTTTCCCTCTTATTTCATTGTATTCGCTAATTCCTTCTTCCTAAGTTTTTCCAAATTTCCTTTTCCCACACTTGTCTTTCTATTTCCTCCCTTCAGTTTCTTTTTTATTTTCCTCTCTATTTTATCTCATTTTTATCTCCAGTTTATATCTCCATCTTTCTAGCTAATTCTACTCGTCTTCCATTTTTCCTTATATTTCCTCCCTTCCTACATTTTTTAATCTCCCTTCATCTTCCTCCCGTTTTTTTATCTCCCACAAATTACCCTCTATTTTTATTGTTTTTACTCTATTTATTGTATTTTGTATCTCATCTGTTGACGCTCTACTTTGTCTCCTTTTTTCTGTCTGCCTCCTTTGTTTTCCTTGCCAATGTCTCTCTTATTCTTTTTCCTTCCCTTTGTCTCTCTTCTTTTTACTCTCGTAATTTCTCTTCGCTAATGTCTTTTATCTCTCTCCGCTTCTATCGTTTCCCTTCATTACGTTCCGTTTCTCATTCCTCCCGTCTCTCCATTTCGTTACTGCGTGTAATTATGTGCATTAATAAAAACTGCCGTTGTTTGCTTAATGGAATTAACATGGAGCATGTGTAAAATATATATATATGTATGCATGTCAACATGCTCCAAACAAACGGCTCTACTAATTAAATCCAACTAGGCCTAAATATTTTAGGGATATCGGTCATAAGAGCCAAACTGCCGTAGAGCCGAGGAGGCATCAGAGTAATATGTAAATTAATGAGAGAAAGGAGACGAAGGGAAACAAAGAGAGAGAACGAGAGAAACGGATAGAAAAAGAGAAGCACAGAGGGAAAACGAGAGAAACAAATAATGAAAGTGAACCAAAGGGAGAGAACGATAGAACGAGAGAAACAGATAGAGAGAACGAGAAAAACAGATAGCGAGAGAGGAAAAGAAAGGCAGAAAAATAGCAAAGGAGAGAGAGAAGGAGAGAGGAGCAGAGAGAGGAAAGGAGAGAGAAAGAGAGAGAAGCAGAGAGAAATAGAGAGAAGCAGAGAGAAAGAGAGAGAAGCAGAGAGAAAGCGAGAGAGAGAGGAAGAGAGAGCAGCAGAGAGAAAGAGATAGAGAGAAGAAGATAGAGAAGCAGAGAGAAAGAGAGAGAGAGGAAGAAAGAAAAGCAGAGAGAAAGCGAGAGAGAGAGGAAGAGAGAAGCAGAGAGAAAGGGAGAGCGAGAGGAAGAGAGAGCAGCAGAGAGAAAGAGAGAGAGAGGAAGAGAGAGAAGCAGAGAGAAAGAGAGAGAGAGGAAGAGAGAGAAGCAGAGGGAAAGAGATAGAGGAAGAGAAAGAAATGTTGAGAGACGAGAGCATGTGGCAGTGGTATCGGTGACACCGTCAGTGATACAACCACTCTTTTATTCCTCATTGTATCCTCCATTCCCAAAGAACAATGACGGAGTCTCTCCCTCTGCACCAAATAAAGTATGGAGCATCTCATCATATGGTAACTTTTGTCTCTCTCTCTCCCTCTCGCAGTCTCTGAGAGTAGAAAAAGTGTCAAAATTTTCACAGCTGCTCCTCGTTCCCAGACTCAGTGAGAGAGCTTATTACGGTGTGGTGAGTATATAGTTTTATGGGCTTTTTCACAAAGATTAATCAAGGGAAGAGAGAAACAGGGGAGGGAGGGAGACAACAGTGCATGAGATGAGAGAGAGAGAGAGGGAGAATGCGCCGTTAGATTTTGTCTCTTGACAACGGTTGTTACTATATTTCCAAGGAGGTGGCAGAAGGATGAAGAAGAATCTGGTTAGGGGGGGAAATGTACACTGTGTGAGGAGAAAAATAGAGTAAAAAAATGAAGAATATGCCCATCAAGATGAGATGAGAGCTGTCGCTCGTAAAAGTTGGTTTTAGATTCCATGGAGAGATTTTCGAAATAATTGGACTAATTAAATACAAACCGTGGGACATGCTCAAACCGTGTGGGGAGGCCCTGCCAAATTTTTGGAAGGTAAAAAAAAAACGAGAATGAATATGGAATTTGATATTTATAAGGATGGATTTTAGAATTTTTTGTCTCAACATTTTTCATATGCCTTTTGTTCTGGATTTTTTAAACAGTGTTTTCCGCTTCTTGCTTCTATATTAAAAAATGCCACTTTTTGCTCCGTATTTGTCTACAATTTTCCAGGCTCTTTTCATGTTACTGTTGTGTAAATTCTGTTTCTAGTTTTTCCTACACACATGCTCATTATTTGTATGTTATCCTTTTTTTGGACTTTTGCTTTATTTATTTTATTTTATTTTTTATTTATTTTATTTTTATTATTAATCTGTATATTTTGTAAATGTGTGCTTGTTTTGCCTTAATTTTTTGAAATTGTTTACATTGTCCGTGTTTTTAATGGCTGTATTATAATATTTCCTTCTAATTATTTTTAATTTTATTTCAATTTTCTACATTTATTTCCATTTTACCTTCAAAGGTTGTATTTATTTCTTTGCTGTTAATTTTTGAATCATTTTGCGTAATTTTATCTTGATTTGTAAAATGTAATTACCTCAATTTTTTAATTAATCTCCCTGTTTTTATTTTTTTCTCAATTTTTGTAATTGTTTCCATTTCCAAAATTTAAACACCATTCTTTTATTTATTTAAATTTTCTATCTATTTAATGTCAGTATTTGTTTAAAATGCCAATTAACTTTTGATAATGCATACCATTGTATTTTACCACTTTGTATATATATGATTTAATTGGCCAGATTTTATTTTCAAATCATCTCTTACCTGTTAAAAAAATATTTTGGACATCATTTCAAGGTTGTTCCGGGAAAATTCAAATTAGTGTCCGCACAAAGAATATTCATCCAATCCGACAGACAAGAGCAGTACATGAAAATACAAATATAGAAAATGCAGATTAGTTTTCATTCACATAATAACTATATGTACATTTTTAATATAATATAATTTACATATATTTTGTAAATAAAAATAAATTAAATTAAATAAGTACATTTTATATACTTTTAAGTTCTATTAATTTTTATATTCATTTTGTTCATTCTATTCCCCGCTTTTCTCTTTTCCTATTTTTGCTCCAATAAAGAAGTGAATTCGTACCATAGCACACATTTCGTATTTTGCATTATTTGTTCTTTGTTGCTCCCCCTTTTAATGGGAAATACTACGGGATTTTCCAAGCCGCAGATGTTCCTCGGACCAATGCACAGAAAAAAAAGGTACCGTAAATATTTAAATATGTCCCCACATTTTTTCAAAAAAGACCGCTTGTTTTCATAACACACAGTCCATATTTCTTGCCCCACGGGATCAACTTACCAAATGTGGAACGGAACATTTCTATAGAATTTATATACCGCCGAAATCAAAGGGTTGACACGAGGAAAGATACAAAATAGCATGTATTCACATTCATAAAGAGAGGGACAGAGGTGAATTTTTTCCTTCCATTTACCCCTTCACAAAATCTCGGCACAATCCATTTTTCCTCTCTGAGGACAAGGCCATAGTAAATATGTCCTTTACAAGGCGAGAAAAACGGGACCTTTTTTTTTGTACAAGGCGTAATAGATCCTTTAAAACTTCTTTGGGACACAAGGCAAAGATTTCCAATTCAACCGATGTCCCTTTTGTGACAAAGACAAGGGGGTAAAAATACACAAAAGCTACAAAAGGAGTATGTAATCGTATTTGAAGGATAAATTTCGTACGAGTGGGTGGTTTAAGTTACATTTTTAAAAAACACACACCTCTATAAGAATTACATTATAGGAAAATACACAAGGATTTCCTATGGAACTATTTTGACCCAAATGGTATCATGGAGGATTTATTTTTTTCACTTCATACCCTTGCACGAGTCTTTTGGAATTATTACACGTTCTCTGGAGAAAGAGAGAGAGAGAGAGAGTTAGAAAAAAATTAATCCCGAACACTTGGTGCCATCAGATTTTCAATTTAGATCTTGATCCGTAAAGCCTTTGGTGTAATTTTTATATAGTCTACAAATAGAGCATCTATTATACTGTGTATATACCATACGATCTTCCCTAGACCGAATACCTTTTCTTACTATAGGGATAATTTTCATTGGTTTTACCCATAGTATTACTCCTGACTTCTCGTCTGTATGCTCTTGTCTCTTTCTTCTTCCTCGCACTCTCATATTGCACTTTTTCTCGGTGCTAATCTGTTTACTCTCTCAATTTTTTATCTTTTCTTTATTTTTATCAGGACTTTTTCTATACGTTTTTGTCTTTTCTTTATTTTTATCAGGACTTTTTCCATACGCTGTTTGTCTTTTCTTTATTTTAATCAGTCCTTTTTCTATACGCTTTTTGTCTTTTCATTTTTATCAGTTATTTTTCTCTCCATTTTTTGTCTTTTCCCTATTTTTATTAGTTTTTTCTCTCCATTTTTGTCATTTCTTTATTTTTATCGGTTCTTTTTCTCTTTTCTTTACTTTTATCGTTTCTTCTTCTCTTTTCTTTATTTTTATCAGTTAGTTTTCTCTCTTCTTTACTTTTATCGTGTCTTCTTCTCTTTTCATTATTTTTATCGTTAATTTTCTCTCTTCTTTACTTTTATCGTTTCTTCTTCTCTTTTCTTTATTTTTATCAGTTAATTTTCTCTCTTCTCTATTGTTATCAGTTAATTTTCTCTCTTCTCTGTTGTTATCAGTTAATTTTCTCTCTTCTCTATTTTTATCAGTTAATTTTCTCTCTTCTCCCTTTTTGTCATTTCTTTCTCTCTCTTCTCTATTTTTATCAGTTCTTTCGTTCTCTTCTTTATTTTTATCAGTTCTTTCACTCTTCTGTATTTTTATCATTTCTTTCTATCTCTTCTTTATTTTTATCATTTATTTCTATCTCTTCTTTATTTTTATCATTTACTTCTCTCTCTTCTTTATTTTTATCAGTTCTTTCACTCTTGTTTATTTTTATCCGTTCTTTCTCCCTCTTTTTTTGCTATCATTTGATCTCTTCCTTGCCTTCTCTGTTTTTGAGTTTTCTGTTCTTTCTCTCTTTTGTTTTGCGTTCCCCTTTATCTGTTTTCTCTTCTTTCTCTTCCTTTCTTGCGCTTTTTCCTTTTTTATTCTTCATCTTCCTTTTCCTCCTTTTTTAACTCCGTTTAACCCTGATTTTTTCATGTACTCTCCCAATCTGTCCCTTTACACGTTTGTACAGAGGTTAGAACAAAAACATAGGCAAAGCTGCATCTAATACAAATTTGTCTAGTTCAGACAGGAGTCAAGACTCAATCATGGGAACATCTCCAGCATACAGAAGCTCCGTTTCCAACCCTTTGTTTTGGGTTCCTTCGTCAGTGGCCAGAGAAGCTCCGCTAATTTCAATTCATCTCCCCTTCACACATATTAACTCATCTCCCTCACCAAAGCCTCTTTTCAAGTCAAACTGAGCTCCCTCTCTCTTCCCTCCATCTTTCACCATCTACACTCATCTCTCGGACACGCTTCGAATACTAAATTAAGAATCTTGCCACCACCATATTCCATCATAATTCTACAGCTACGAATAATCTTGAATACGTACGTAAGGCATTCAAAAACTCAATTTTGTCCTGTCCAATTAAGATCAAGGTGAGCACACTCTGGAACTTCCCCCGTGAAACTCAGTCGATGACACCAAAATCATGGGATTGAGAATTTATACCGTGAACAGACCATAGTTAGCCCCGCATTTCATTCATTATTAGTTTCCCCGTTCATACTTGTTTTTTTCCATTATTATTATTACACGTTTCCCATCCCTTTCTCCTTCCCATCTTCCCCAGTATTTCTCCAGCTGGAAGTAAAGAAAAAAAAGATGAGTTGTGGAAGACATTTCACACCCACCGTTTATCCCTCTGGCACAAATGAATTTCCAATTTCTCCTCAATAACACACGATCATACACGTCTGGTCATAATTAAGTTCTTTGGGTTGGGAAAGGGAAAAAAATTGTAATTTGAAAAATAAGAGAGGGAGAAAAAATTTTATTCCTACACCGTAATACCCATCGCATCCCAAAAGCTGGTAGTCTCTTTTATCAATGGAGGGGGATGAGTGCCTTGGATTAATGGAATTATGATTGAGAGAGAGAGAGAGAAAGAGAGACAGAGAGAGAGAGTGCGAGAGATAAAGAGAGACAGAAAAAGAGCCAGAGAGAGAGCGAGAGAGAAAGAGAGACAGAAAAAGAGCCAGAGAGAGCGAGAGAGAAAGAGAGACAGAAAAAGAGCCAGAGAGAGCGAGAGAGAAAGAGAGACAGAAAAACAGCCAGAAAGAGAGAAAGAGAGACAGAAAAACAGCCAGAGAGAGAGAAAGAGAGACAGAAAAAGAGCCAGAGAGAGAAAGAGTGAGAGAGAGGGCTAAATATTAAGAGAGAGAGAGAGAGAGAGAGAGAGAGAGAGAGAGAGAGATGGAGGAGTTATAGAGAGAGTGAAATGATTTCCTATCAAATAACTCCACTGTCTCCCTTCGTATTAATCCCAGCCTCTTCCAACCCTTTGTTTTCCGAGGGATTATTATTGTCATTATGTACAGCATAACTATGTATATACATATTAGTATACAATCAAGATTGCAGTATATTAAGGGAGACGATACAGGATATTATGATTATAAAAGCTTTCCAGAGTGAGGCACAGAGAGAGACAAGGGAGTCCCGCAAGGCCCTCAGAACATAATAAGGTAATGTGTTGAGCCCAAGGAACTAATTGAGTACAATTAAAACCTCCCCGTAATAATAAGGCTGAGAGAGAGAGAGAAGAGAGGCTTCCCATTACATCCAAAATCCTGAGAGGAGGTGAGATTACACGCACATGGTGAGACAAAAAGGAAGAGAGAAAGAGAGAGAGAGAGAGAGAGAGAGAGAGAAAGAGACACACACACAGAGAGAAAGAGACACCGAGAGAGAGAGAGAGACGAGAAAATGTAATTACATTGAAAGCCACCTCTCAAATCAGGGCACGTTCATCCTTCTTCTTCGTGTATATTTTTTATGGGACAAAAATATACCTTTATCGCATACTATAAATATAGTTGCATACTACACATTGATATAGGCATGTATATAGAAATAAAATACATGGTATCAGCCTCTTCCCTCCCTTTTATTGGAGGTAATCTTCCTCCTTTCAATAGTTGCTTCATCAATTTCCTCTCCTCACCCTTTACCTATACATATGTATGTGCATTAACTCTTTAGCAGAGTCAGTGGCACACAATTGTGGCTAAAGCGTCTCTGACAATGAGTGAATCACTCTCTTCTTGGCTCTTTTCCTTTCTTCTTTATTGTAATATTCTCCTTAATATTCTGTTGTGTTTGATATTTACCTCTTCTTTATTTATATTTGTTTTTCATCTTTTGCTCTTCTTTTATTTTCCTTTTGTTTCTTTCGTTCCTTTATTTTCGTTTCTGTTACTTTCTTTTGGTTTCTTTCGTTCCTTTATTTTCGTTTCTGTTACTTTCCTTTTCTTAATATTCTCTCCCTTATATTTCTTTATTTTCTGTTTCTTCCTTTCTCTTCCTTATTTTGGTATTATTTGTCTCTTATTTTCCTTTTCTTCCATATTTTGATATTATTTTTTTGTTGCTCCTTTTCCTTCCGTATTTTTGCAGTATTTTTCTGTTGTTCCTTTTTCTTTCGTATTTTTGCAGTATTTTTTTTTGTTGTTCCATTTTTTCCCCTTATTTTTGCATTATTTTTATGTTGTTCCTCTTTCTTTCTATTTCTTTCTCTATTCTTATTTTCCCTCTCTTCTGTAGTTTTATATCATTCCCATTTTTTCTCCCTTTATTTTCCCTCTCTTCAGCAATCGTCTCTTGCTCTCCGTTGTTCTGGCTTTATTCTGTATTGCTTCAAGCGTCTCTTTTCTATTTCCCTCCTATTTGCCATTTTCCTCTCTCTCTCTCTCTTTTTTCTTCACTCTTCTTCTCTGTCTTTCTCTTTCTTCTTCTCTGTCTCTCTCTCTGTTCGCTTTTGTTTTGCTCTTCAATTTTATCCTGTCTCTCGCACTCTCTGTTTTTGTTTCCTTCCATATGTTGCCTTTTAGCTTCCTCTCCTTCCCCTTGTTTGCTGCGGGTGATGGCTCGAAAAAAAAAAAACTTCTCTGCTCCTAAAATAAATGAACATAATTCCCCTTTGTTTTATTCCCCAGAAATAAAAATGGACCTATGGATATTTCCATATTTGGTAAAGTTTTCCCGCTGCGAATCACACACAGTAACCAAATCCCTGTATTAGAAGCCTTCCAGCTACACAAAATGAATAAGTAATCACATTATGGTCATTCTTCCCCTATCCCTTCGGGGAAAGGAGATGACAGGATCTCTACTTTTACCACGTTTTCCGGTTGTCTACCCAATTGCATTCTATTGCAACGGCACACATGCAAGTGTGCATGTATTAAATTATTTTATTATTAAATTTGAGGACACAAGAGTCCGTCGTACACAAAGGATGCAAATCTCCGGAAAACAAGCTCTATCAATTTTCTCTCCTTCTCTTTCCCCATTTTGTTCCCGTCCGGTGCAGCTTCTGCAATTTCGGGGGGAAAGAGATATGCTATCCATCTCCTGGGGGGAAAGTCACAGAGGAAAAGATACACTTCGACACACACATGCATTAATATGCACATAAATTCTACGTGAAGTTACCGAGGTACACCCTTGGATCAAAAATGCATGTTTTGTATACATGGAAAAAATTACATTTCCAAGGTGAAGCACATAATTTGATCATCTACGCGGGGCACTAATACATACATACGTTGATCATCTCCATTCCGCGCAAAGAGGAAAAGTGAGGAGAAGCGGAATGGAGATGATCAATTTATGTACTTCAGCCTCGATGTATGTATCTATCTGTATGTATACATCTGTAACAGCCAAGGGATTCCAAGAGAATGTATACACTAGTTTTCCAAAGCATAAAAACAATAAAGCATCAAAACAAAATTAAAAATATTGTGTGGGCGGAACATTAGGAAATACAAGCATTGATTCCCTACTCTTGCACTCCCCCACAAAGATGTAATATCACACGTAATAAAAGGCTTTAGAAGGAACAGAGAGAGAGAGAGAGATTGAGAAAGAATGAAAAAAACGCAGTCATCATCAGCAATATTTACTTGCCCAATAAAATTCCATTTTGGAGGGTGCTGACTATTAAGAAGGGGGAGATATAGGGAGAGATTTGAAACGGGAAAATAAAGTGAAATAGAGAATTGGAGAGGGAAAGAGAAGTACACAGAGAGAGACTTAGAGAGACAGAAAGAGATTAAACAGAGAATTAGAGAGAAACAGACAGAACTCGAGAGAAAGAGAGAGAAAGAGAGAGAAAAAGACAGACAGTTAGAGAGAAAGGGAGAGAATTAGAGAGGAGGGAGAACCAGAGATAAAAAGAGAGAATTAGAGAGGAAGAGAGAGAATTAGGGAGAAAGAGAGAGAATTAGTGAAAGAGAGAGAATTAGTGAAAGAGAGAGAATTAGTGAAAGAGAGAGAATTAGTGAAAGAGAGAGAATTAGTGAAAGAGAGAGAATTAGAGTGAAAGATAAAGAGAACCAGAGATAAAGAGATAGAATCAGAGAGAAAGTGAGACAAGCAGAGATAAAGAGGGAGAATTCGAGAGAAAACCAGAGATAAAGAGAGAGAATTAAAGTGAGACAACCAGAGATAGAGAGAGAGAATTCGAGAGACAGGGAGAGAACCAGAGATAAAAAGAGTGAATTAGAGAGAAATAGAGAGGAAAAGATAAGCAGAGGTGGGCTGTGAGAAAGTTTTACTGAAAAATATGATAAAAAAAGGTAGCAAGAGAGAATGGAAGAGAAAAATGTTAGAGAAAGTAAAAAAGGGAGAAATAGAGAGGAATATAATAAAAAGGTTGAAAGAGAGAACTAAAGATAAAAATTGCAGTGAGAAGGAGAAAGATAGAGTTAAATAGCAAAATAGAGTTTAAAAGTGGAGACAGAGAGAAGTAAACAGGCCAATAAAGACACAAAGAGGAGAACCAGAAACAAAGAGAGTGTTGGAAAGAGAAATAACAGGGAAGGAAAAAGAGAGCAAAGGAAAAGGAAGAGTAAGAAATGACAGAGAAAAGAGGGAAATATGAGAGCAAAAGAGAAGAATAGGGAGATCAAATAGGAGAAAGATAGGGAGAAAAATAGGAGAAAAAAAGAGAGAAAAATTAAGAGAAAGAAAGGGAGAAAAAATTAGAGAAAGAAAGGAAGAAAAAATTAGAGAAAGAAAGGAAGAAAAAATAAGAGAAAGAAAGGGGGAAAATAAAAAAAGAGGGAGAAAAAATAGGAGAAAAAAAGAGAAATAGAGTGAGGAAGTGCAAGTGGGAGGAAAGTATGAGGAGTCCAAATAAAATCGAATAGTTTATCCACTAAATCAAATAGCATGTGCTTCATTTTTCCAATTTAAAAGGACTCACATGTCCAGAAGCCATATCAAAGCTTTCCAATTCGTTACCCCCACACCGACACATATAGGCAAGGGGAAGAGTTTTTGGGGGAGGAAGAGGGAAAAGTAAAGAAAAAATATATATATTGCCGTATTAACTCTTGGATCCCCTTCCCACATACTCCTTCTACTCCCTCGCCGCCTCTATTTTCCCTCTCTTCATTTTTTTAAGCAATGCTCCAACACTATTTCCTTTCATTCTTCTTTCCAAAGAGGGGGACGACGAGGAGGAGGAATGAAACTGTTCTCTCTCAGATGATGGTGATAATAATAATAATAGTGTAAAATACTACACATTCACCAGCGGGAGGAGAAAAGGAACTTGGGGGCATTGCTGACGAAATACTCCTGAGTCCAAGTGAGAAGAGAACAAGAAGGGGAGGAGGAGGAGTAGGAGGGGACAGAATTTTCTTCCCTGGCTTGATCTATTGGTAAGAGGGGACGGGAGGAGAATGGGAAGGAGAGAGGGAGATAGGGACGAGAGACGGTCTCCTACGTGCGTTTGTAGATACTGATGACTTTCTCTCTATCTCTCTTTCACTCTAATCTCCCGATCCCCCGTCTCTCATCAGTCTCTTGATCTTTTGCTTTCCCTTCGATTTCTCCCTCCTACCTTTCTGTCTTATCTGACTCCCTATTACAGACTACTATTTCTCAAGGAATGTTCTGACTTCTATCTAGTGTTGCCTTTTTTCTAGGTTTAATTTTCTCTTAAGCTTTCTCCCAGCTTCGGTTCTTTTCTGACTTTCTTCCCTCCTTTTCTGTCTGATTTTCTCTTTCTTTTTCTTTTCTTCTCTGACTTTCTTCTCTCAATTTCTGTCTTATTTTCTCTCTCCTTTTCCCTTATTGTGTTTATTATTTTCTCTTAATTTCTCTATTCTTTTCTCTTAATTTCTCCATTCGTTTCGCTTAATTTCTCTATCATTTTCTCTCTCCCTTTCTCCTTGTCTCTCCCCTTTTCTCGCTCCTTTTCTCTCTCCTTTTCTCACTCCTTTTCTCTTATTGTAGCCTATTCTCTCTCATTTTTTATTACTTTATCTTTTATTTTCTCTCTTCTCTCCCTTTTCCCTCTAATTTTCTCTCTTCTTTTCTATTTTTTCTAATTGTGCCTGCTTTTATCTTTTCCATATCTATTTTATCTCTCTTTTGTTTAATTTTCTCTTCAATGCTGTTCGTTTTCTCTGATTTTCTCTTCTTATTTCTCATGTTGTTCTCTGATTTTCTCTTCTTATTTCTCATGTTGTTCTCTGATTTTCTCTTCTTATTTCTCATGTTGTTCTCTGATTTTCTCTTCTTCTCTTCTCTGGTTTCTCTCTGATTTTCTCTTCTTCTCTTCTCTGGTTTCTCTCTGATTTTCTCTTTTTTTTACTATTGTTTTTCTCTGATTTTATGTTTCTGATTTTCTCTTTTTTTTTACTATTGTTTTTCTCTGATTTTATGTTTCTGATTTTCTCTTTCTTTTTTCGATTGGATTTTCTCCCGTTTCTCTGATTTTGTTTCCTTTTTTCGGGCCGACTTTTCCTTTTTTTCTCTAGTTTTTTCTCTGATTTTCACTTTGTTTTTCAATTTTCTTTGTTGCTCTGTTAGTTTCTCCTTTATTTCACCTCTCCTTTTGTGTCTAATTTTCTCTCTTATCTTTTGGCTTTCCAATGTCTCTTGGAACTCCCGATTTTGCTGCCTTTTGGAATAGCGCTTTCATGCCCTTTTCCCCAAACTCAAGCCTGAAATTCCTTTCTCCTCTTTCTCTCTCCCTTTCTCTCTCCCTTTCTCTCTCCCTTTCTCTCTCCCTCTCTCTCTTGGCTCCACTTCCCTCCCTTCCCCCGGTGAGGGCAGGAGGGAGTTGGCATGGAGATAATAAACCTAAGTGTTGGACATTTGATTTACGGAATGGAACACGGAAAGACTTTGCACGGACCAAAAAAAAATACTTTTCCTTTTCTTTCTTTATTTTTTTTTACACAAACGCACACACTTTTACTCCCGTGAGTACATATTTTTTCCCCTCTCTTCCCCATTTTTTTCTCTCTACTCTCCATCACCTCAAAACACTATCCACACACGTCCCTGGGATTGCATGTGTCTTTCCTTCACTCCTTCCAACCCCCTGGCACTACACTGGTCATTGACGGCACGTGTGATACATATTTCCTCCCCGTCCAAAACACATACGTATGGAATTCATGGAGAAGCATCCTTATTATGTACGTACGTCCTTCCACATCCTGGACAAGGCTCTCCAGACGGGGTAAACTCCTCCAATTTCCTACCCTCTCCCCGTGTACAAACGGAGGGAGAAATAGTAGGTATCATGTCTGGGGGAGTTTTTTTTGGAAGGAAAGAACATGACAAAGCGTGGGTGAGAAAGCTTCCTAGGATGGTGGTAGGACTCGTAATAAGAGCGCAGGAACCGTGGAACCGTATCCTTATAAGAAACTCACTCAAGCCTTACTTATTACTATGGAAAAAAGGAGTCGGTGGTGGAGGGAAAGGGAGCCCGGCTTCCGTCTGCCAAAAGGGGAGGATCAAGCATTACCGCTTGACATTACTCCGGGTGTCTAGGGTAATTTTACCGGGGGTGTATATATGGGCAAAAAGTGGAGGGAGAAGGATATTAAAGGACTCAGGGAAAAAAACTCACCCCCTCGGATCCATACCTTATCTTTCCAGGCAAGCTTCCACCCCTCCAGTTTTCTGGGGGTTTTCCCACTTCCTTTATTTTAGATGCGAGAACCTACGTCAATATAATGAAATGCCGTTTTAAAGCCGAGGGGATGGCTGCCTGACCACAGCCACGTTGGGAAACCGGGAGTTTTTGGGCTTTCCTTTTTCTCCCTGTTTTTGCTCTTTCCTTCTTTAGGGATTTCTTTTCTGGCGTTTCTCTATTTTTATTTTTCCTGCTTTTTCTAAACTGTTTTATCAATGTTTTCTCCGGTTTTCGTTTTCCTGCCTTTTCTCTAGTATTTTAGCAATGTTTTCTCCGTTTTCTATTTTTCTCTGTGTTTGTCTCTGTTTTAATGATTTTTCAATTTTCTTTCTCTATTTTATCGATTTTTCAATTTTCATTCTCTATTTCAAAGATTTTTTAATTTTCCTTCTTTATTTTAACGATTTTTCAATTTTCCTTCTCTATTTTATCAATTTTGTTCTACATTTTCATCTGTTCTCTCTTTTTGTCAATTTTATTGATTTCACACTTTCCTCTCGGTTCGTCTCTATTTTATCGATTTTGTATTCTCTATTTTCCTATTTTCCCTCGCTTTGTCTATATTTAATCAATTTTATTCCTTACTTTAAATTTCCTCGCTGGTTGTCCATATTTTATTGATATTTTTCGATCTTGCCTCCTTTTGTCTCTACTTGACCAATTTTATTCTCTATTTTTGATTTTCCCACTTGTTCTCTATCGTTTTTTCTCCATTTACTTATTTCCCTTATTTTTGTCTCTGGTCCATTTTATTCTCCATTTTTGGTTTTTCCACTTGTTCTCGAGTTTATCATGTTTTTTCTATTTTCCTATTTTTCCTCGGTTGTTCTCTATTTTATTGTTTTTTCTCCATTTTCCTTTTCCCCGATTGGTCTCTATTTAACGTTGTTTCTCCATTTTCTCTCTTTGCCTCTATCTTTTTGATTTTATTCTCTAATTTCCTCTTCAGATTTTGTCTTCTATCAATTTATGTCTCCGTTTTGCTCACTATTCTGTACATTTTTGTCCGTGTTTTTCTCTCTTCTCGCTTTCTGTGTCATGAATTTTGGTCTATTTTTATCCTTCAGCTTTCTCTCATAACTGTTTTCTCTATTTTTCTCTATTACTGCCTCTTTTATCTATTTCATCCATTTCTGTTTTCAATTTCATCTTCCCTCATTCTTTATCTCTATTTTTTTATCTGGTTTTTCTCTTTCCTTTATATAGTTTTCCCGTTCTCTACTTTAATTGCTATTTTAACCTGTCATGGTGTCTTTTCGAGTCAATTAGGAACTTTCCGTGCCTTTCTTCTCACACTTTCACCCCGTTTTTCTTTAGTTTCTTTTAGCAAGTACGCGAAAGACAGCTGGTAGAAATCCTTCCCGAATAATTCTATTTCACGCTAATTTCATTCAGAAATTCACACCTCCTGGCTCTCCCTTATTTACAGCATTTTGGAGGGATTTCGCAAAACAAGAATCCAGCCAAACCCCTTTTTTCCATCTCCATCTCCTTCCCACATTTCCCCATCAACTAAAATGTGTGTAGGAAGAAGCTCAGATGAAAAAAAAACGACAAGTCCTTCTGTATATAAATTGTAATGCAATTCACAGCCCCTCACAAAACTCTTGCTCCTCGCTGGCACGCATTTCTCCATCTCACAGCCAATGCTCCCAATCATAATAATAATAATAATGCTCCTCTACTCAATCCTGACACGCACAACACCCATCAGTAATACAAGGGGAAGGACTCACATAAGGAGAGGAAAAAATGCTGAGCTTTCCAAGAAAGAACAAGGAGACGGAGAGGGAAAAAATGTGTATGTATAAGCACTCTTCTCTCTGTCTCTCTCCCTCCCATTTTCTGTCTCCCTCAAATACTGCCAGTTTGAATGGGAAGAGAGGGGAAAATCCAATGGTTTGACATCCCTCAACTCTCTCACTCGATTCTTGGAGAGGTAGTAAAAAAAATGGGGGAGGAGGGTACAAGAGAGGGAGACGAAATGGAAGTTCGCACAAATACACACACACACACTCACATGGACATTTCTAGCCAAAAGAAAAAATAAAGAATAAGGGGAGGGTAGAGAAAGAGAGAGAGAGAGAAAGAGAGAGAGAGAGAGAGAGAGAGAGAGAAAGAGAGAGAGAACTGTAATTAAAACATGAGATTAGAATTCATTTATTTAAAGAGTGATAAAGAGCTACAAGAGAGGC
>JAQGBT010003941.1:0-17992 GCA_034698585.1 Disparrhopalites patrizii | reverse complement strand
ATAAAATTAAATTGAAATTATAATATTCTTAAAATTAAATATAAAATTAAATTGAAATTATAATATTCTTAAAACTAAATATAAAATTAAATTGAAATTATAATATTCTTAAAATTAAATATAAAATTAAATTGAAATTATAATATTCTTAAAATTAAATATAAAATAAAAATAAAATTATAATATACAAAATCGGATATTTAATTAAGCTTAGTTAGTGCATAATTATAATAATAAAATTTATTGGATATTTAATTAAGTTAGTTAATGCAAAATTATATATTTTAGAATTTAATCTTTATATAATTAATTTTATATTAAATGATATAAAATTTTTAAATTAATTATGTTTAATTAATTATGTATTTATTAAATTAATTAATTAAATAAAATTAAAATAATAAAATAAATAATTATCAAAATTAATTACATATTTTATAAATAAATTTTGCTAGTGCAAAATTATAATATTCTTGAAATTAAACATAAAATAAAATAAAAATATACATAGACAAAATTGGGTATCTTTTGATGTTCGACTGAGCTAAACGTTTTTACTATTTCCAACCAACAACTGGAGGGAAATTCTACACCTCGCTAGCCATCAATTTGGCAATTAACAAGAGTACAGCTACGAGCGAAATTGAAAATAATCGAAAATTGACTTGGACGAAAATAATTCGTAAAAGCAAGGAAATGGTGACTCACAATGGACATAATGGCCCCCAGAAGAAGAGCCTTGAACCTAACGTCCAGCTGGGGGTGAAAGGTCATGCCAAAGAAGCTCGTGTCGGGCTTGAGTTCTTTCAAATGGAATTTCTTGGTGATCTTCCCCACAGCCTGACCTTTCGCGTCAACAATGGTAAAGTCCGTGTCACAGCAGCCACTTCCAAGGCCAGGAGGGCCGCTCATCTTCATCAGCACGTTCCCTTCCGCATCAATGATGTCAAAGTTGGGGGAGCAACAGCCACAATGCTGAGAGATTTTCCCCAACAACTCGCTGTTGATCAGGGCGTAAATTGCGATTTGCTATTGTGTCCATAAATATGGATATACAAAATACATGGGTATACAATATTTCATTAATTGACTTCATTATATTGTGTAAGATACATAAAACTATTTCCTCAAAATAATAGTTGAAATTTTGAAAATGAAATAGTTACACTGCCCGCAAGGTTGCCACCCCAAAAGCAGATGGTGCAGGTACATTCCCGATTGATACTCAAAATCGCATGGCCGTCCTCATTTAATATATTCACGCGGAAGGGGCGATTCATCCCCATCACGCATCTTGACATGGCAGAGGTTTCCTCATTGGCGAAGTAGAGCCGATTTCCAGTATTATCGTAGATACTGTATTGGTTCATGCTCACGTCATTCTCAATCCCAATGGCAGCTGTCAAGGAGCAGAGGAGAGAGATGTAGAAAGAATGACATTAGAGCGAAGTCTCTCTATAACAAGTCTCTCTATAACAACATTTCGCTGTAACAACATTATTTTTCCAGCCCTTCGTACATGTAAAGTGCGTATTTAATGTTCGTTCAACAACTTTTCCCTATAACAGTATTTTTCGCCCTTCCCTTCATAGTTGTTATATAACGACTCCACTGTATACAGAAACAGAGGCAGAGAGTGACCAAAAGAGAGATAGAGGCAGGAAGAGGGAGCGAGAGGAATACCAAAAAAAGACGGAGAGAGGCCTAAAGAGAGAGAGAATTACCGAAAGACGGACGGAGAGAGCCTTAAGAGAGAGAGAGAGAGAGAGAGAGAGAGAGAGAGAGAGAGAAATGCCAACAGAGAGACGAAGAGATGCCGGAAGAAACAGAGAGAGAAATACGGAAAGAGAGACGAAGAGAGGCCGGGAGAGAGAGAGAGAGAAATGCCAAAAGAGAGATGAAGAGAGGTCGGAAGAGAGAGAGAGAGAAACACCAAAAGAGAGATGAAGAGAGGTCGCAAGAATGAGAGAAAACTACCAAAAGAGAGATGAAGAGAGGTCGGAAGAGAAAGAGAGAGAGAGAAATATCTAAAGAGAGGCCGGAAGAGAGAGAGAGACATACCAAAAGAGCGACGAAAGGAGGCCGGAAGAGAGAGATGGAAACACAGACAGAGAGACGAAGAGAGACCGGAAGAGAGATAGAGAGAGAGATAGAGAGAGAGAGATAGAGAAAGACAGAGAGAGAGATTAAAAGAGGACGAACAAGAAAGAGACAGAGAGAGAAAGACAGAAAGAGCGACAATGAGAGAGAGACTGAAAGAGACAGAAGAAGGGAGAAAGGAAGAACTAAAGGCTGAGAGAGAGAGAGACAGCAAGAATGAAAGTCAGAGAGACGGAGAGAGAGAGAGGGAGAGACAGCAAGAATGAAAGTCAGAGAGAGGGAGAGAGAGAGAGGGAGAGACAGCAAGAATGAAAGACTGAGAGAGAGAGAGAGAGAGAGAGAGGGAGAGAGAAAGAGCGAGAAAGCCTGAGCCCAATAAAAAGACAGACAGGCTGCGAGACGGATAGAGAATGGAATAGAGAAAGCGATATACGGTACCTTCCAGAAGTTCATCTTCCAAATGAATCCCCAGAGCACTGATGCCTTTGAGGCCCTCCAGGCCGACGGGTATATGGGCTTGGTGCTTCCGCCGTTTATGTCCCCCCTTTTCACGGTTATGACCACTCGTAGATGAAGAACTTTTGGGAATAACAGCATCTGAAAACGAGTAAATTGAACAATCCAGCCACGCCACATTTTTTCTTCATTTTGTATGGATGTGATTAAATTGTTTTTCGAATAATCGTGAAGCTGGAAGCACTTTTATATGTAATTATGTCTGTGCATACCACTTGCATTTAAATTACCTTGCGTCTCCTTATCCTTATTGTCCTTGTCCTTGTCCTTATCTTTATCCTTATCACTTTTCTCACTTGATCCCTTATCGGATTTCTCTTTTTTCCGCTTCCTTTCGGGTGTTTTCGAGCCGGCATTTTTATGACCCCGTCGAACACGTGGCATGTTGGGCGAACCAGAGTTAGTAAAAAAAAATGTACTTTGTACTAGCTTAGGTTGAGTAAGCAATGTATATTATTGTTCTTCTACTTCTATCCATTAGACAATTATGCATACTGCATAGTGCATACTCGTTATTTCGTTATCGTTAGTGTATAGGGTTAATTATGTACGTAAATTAGGGATTAGGGCGGGGTCTGGGGCTGGTTTTAAGAGAGCTTCTCCCACTCTGGGAATGTACTTGCACGTGGTTGGTCGAAACTGATGACATTTCGATGATGTATCCCTATTGGCACTTGATTTTCATCTCTTGACGTTTGATTCGCCATTTTGAATGGGACACTGTGTGACTGGAACTGGATTTCTGGACTGGAACATGAATACACAGATGGAAGATTCCTGTGTTTTTTATTGTTCAAGTCGTATTGGTTTGTATTGGGATTGGGACGGGACTGTAAATGCAGAACGTTAAGTCCAATCCTGCGTAATCAAACGTTTTAAGTTTTTATTTGGATCCTTTTGATTACATATTTGATTTAATGTGCTATAGTGCTAGAGTATACATCATAAATCATAATGATGTTTTTGCAAAATTCAAATCGTTATCCGTTATCGTTAGTCGTTCCCGCGTTACTGGCTACGCTACGTGGCTAGTGGTTACTGGTTCAGTCAATAAACGTAAATAATATTAATGCAGTAGTGCCAATGTGCCAAATGCCAACCTTATCACTTATCAATATCACAGTAGAAATTAATGTAATTTACATTTTTTGTTTACAATATAACATACATATGTATAACATACATTATATATAATATAATGGCCGCGTTGTTAAATTCAGTTTTGTCTAGATTTCCCAAGTAATTTTTGGACTAGATCTTTGACAACAACAGCAATTGTGCTTAACATTGGAGTTACTGGACGTTGCTAATCTAGTCGCTAGATTTTTAAGTGGTTACTGAATTTAGCAACGCGCCCAATGTATAGGCAAGCTACGAAGACAAATTTGTTGCTGGAAAAGATTTACGTAGAGAATGTAAGGGCAGGTAAATATCACCTACAGAATATAAAGGAGCACAAAATCATGACAATACATGCACACATGCGTACACCTATAAATGTGTGCCTAAGTCAATATAGAAACAATTTTTTAAAAAATAAAATCAATATACTCCATTTTATCTTACCCCGAATCTCTCATAATGACCAGAGGACTTTATATCTTTGAATTATTCTTACACCCACATAGTATCCCATAAGATTGCATAAGGAGTTTCTCACTTGAAAATTTCGTTTTTCGAACCTGCATGGTTTCACCTGAAGCCTTGTGTGTATACACACGTGCGTACATGCTTCATTAAAAATATTAATATGTAAAGAGTCCATAGCGGAAATGTAAAAATGGTTTGTTTAAGAAATGAATTCTAATAAAATATCCCTTCTTGTTTCTCTCTTCGTCCTGGCTCAGGAGGGAATTGCGGGTATTCTGAAAGCGTTGAGTTTGCCCACGGATTTTGTGGATCAAAGGTCGTCCAGCTCCTCTCCAAAAGGTAGTACGGCGGCAGCTCCAACGACGAAGAAGGATGAATCCAGCCCTTCCTCCCAAACTCCGGTCCCATCCCCTCCGCATGCCTCCAATTTGGATCAATCCACCACTCCTCGGATGGTGCGTCAGTACATGACGGGAAATGCCATGTTGGATAAGATCATGAATTGTCCCTGTGCCAAGGAGCAATTGTCCGCCGTGGGAGTGAAGGGAGTGGAGTATTTCAATCATCCCGATCCTTCCATTTACCGGGAACCTCCCTATGGCCCCGACAACCTGGGACCCGGAGATGTCATTGCCCAAAATCTGAAAAGTGTGGGTGGGACGACGGGGAATGTCTTCGGTCAAATCATTCGTTTACTCCTCGGAATCCCTAATTTGGCCCTTTCTCTCTTGAAACCATTGATTGTGGGAGGAGCGGACACCCTCGCTCAAACCACAGAAGCTGCAGCCGAAGTATCAGCAAAAGCTGCCAAATCACTTCCCGTGGTAAGTCCTGATTCTCTCCAAGTCTTTTTCTTTTCTTTTTCAATTCTATGTTTATTTCAGCCTAGTTTGATTAGCATCCGTGCCAAATTCTTATTGTTAGTATGTCCGTTCACCTTTAATAATCAAATAATTATACACGTTTGGGTGTAGAATTACGCATACATTAGAAATTATGCATACAGAAATTGTACGTGAGTTGGAGATATGAAAATATTTGATCTCCTATCCACCATGATATACGACTTAAGATGGTGTCAGCTTATTTTTTTTTGGACTCGAATGGCACATTTAACTACATTTTTTATGTGATAGTCTCAATACGTTTTTTTTAAAATATTATCGTCACCCCTCTGTTTTTTCCTTTCCGTTTTCCCCCTTTCCAGACTGGTGCATTCATTTATTATTACTATTATTACGTATTTAAAGGAAAGTCACTTCAAGAAAGTTACGTAGGGACTTTTATTATTATTATTATTATTCCACATTACATGCTAGCGATACAAAATTGTGACTGAATTAAAAAAAAATTGATGTGTGGGTCTTTTAAATATGTGTGCATCAGAAGATTTTTTTGCTATATAGTGTGACACTATGAAATTGAGAAATTAACTCCTACCCCCAAAGCGCAATAGTATTATGGTAATATTTTTTTGGTCAAAGATAGGAAATAATTTTTAATTTCTGTTCTCTCTCTCTCACTCTCTTTCTAAAAAAAAAAAAGGTGTATTTATATTTATATTTATGATAGAAAAGGGTTGAAATGTGTTCATACTGAAGTGTAAGAAAAAAATGCCGCGAGATAACAATCAACACACACGCTCCTCTGTTGCTTGAAAACCAAGTGCATGTGCTGTTTTTGATTTTAATCCTTTCTTTCCACTATTACAGCTCCACATCAGTGCATATTTTCTGCATATGTAATCTCTCTCCCCCGCTTCTGTACATATTTTTTTTTTCAATTTATTTGGATTTGCATGCATGGTTGTTAAGCTCACAAGGGGGGAAAGTCTTTAAAAATGTATTAATTGATAAAAATCTTTTTCGACACTTTCCTTTTCCTATACAGAAGCAGGCGTCTGAAATTAATGTATGTATATATTTCCGGAAATGTACTGTACTCATTACCCATTAAATTTGACATTCAGAGTGTGAAGAAATTTTGTACTCAATTGTGCCGTATATATACATATACGAAGGCCTGTATAATGTTTGACTTGAGTGAAGTAACTCGGTATTTTTAAAAAAAACCTTGCGTCTGCTATGGTTTTAGACGACTGAGGATTTTGAGAGAAGTTAGTTGGCTGTCCTTTCATTTATTACTTAATAATGAATTGTTATGGTGTGAGCGGTTTTTTAAATTACGTTATACCGCAATTTGGCATAGGAACAAAAAAAAAAAAACGAGGAGACAATTTTTGGGACATCTGAGTCATAGCTCATTTGAACAAAATAATACGTTGAAAAAATTATTTGCTTACGGTCTGACATGTTACTTGTTTTGGACACATTCGTTTTCATTTCTTGTGGTTAAAAGAGTCACCCACATCCTGACTTCTTTTTTGCATTTGAGTGTTTTTCCTGCAAAGCAAGCAATGCACGTCAATAGAACAACAATTTAATTAAAATGGCTTAATTTTTTTCCATTCATGATTCGTGCTGACTTGATTATTTTCACATTATCTATAATCTACGCAATTTATTTTGTTAATCTCTATATTATTCTATTAAGGAGTTACTTTTGACTGAATATGGGTTTTTGCTTCAAGCAAATGGAGATGATCTAATGAGGTTTTGCACTTCATCGGTCACGTTTACTATTATTATGCTGCGTCCCCAACGGTTTTATGAGGTGATGTTGAATGCAAGTCAATTCTTAAAGGACTCCATTGGAACATAATACTAAGCTTTGATCCTTTAATCTGCAAACTGTAATCTACGAACTGCGTTCGTGCATAATAAATTCTTAATAGCTTTCCCTCCATGATTTTGATTACATCTTCAAGTTTTAACTATTTTTCAATCCACTGCATCCCTTGCTTATGAAACTGACTGAACTGATACTTGAACTAAAAAACTAAAGTGAATAACTGCCATTTGGTTAAGATTAAAAACCGAATTTGGCGAGTTTTGAAATCAGAAAGAGAAGACGTTGGTCCAAAACAAGCTAGGTTAGCCGTTGATATACACGAAAGAATTAGAATCTTTTTACAACATTGTTATTTTCTTGACACTAAAAATAGACAACAATGGAGGGAGAGAGAAAATAGGGAGACAGAAGGGAGGAAGAGAAAGACGATAATGGCGAGAAAATTAAATTAAGTGATACAAAATAGGCGATTAATTTTAAACTCTAGTTAGATTTCCCATGCATAAAGTGGCAATTTTAACATTGCAGCTCCAAAACCGTTGAAGTTCATCACGTGGACGTTATTAAACGTGAGCTAAAAAATGTAGCCACTGACGCTGAATTGTTTAACGATCCAGCATGATATATCCATTTATATATAATTTTAATTTAATTTATTTTTGACAGTATAAAATTGAGGTATTCTATATTATTATATTTGTACCAGTTTTGCGTATCTGTAAAATAAAATCGAATGTATGAACTTAAACCGTTATAGCCTTCATACGATTCATGCAATTGGCTGTATATTTACGTGGACAAAAGTATACTTTTGGGAAATCTAACAAATGATTCTAATTTCTAATGTTAAAGTTAAAAATCAAAATAATTAATTAAGATAAATAAATAATTTGTTTTAAAATGTACACTCTGCCTGTAGGCCTTACGATCCGGGGCAGTTGTGATCAAGCGGCTGTTGGAAACGTTTGGTGACGTGACTGGGAGCTTATTGCACGTTTTCGCCAATCTCGTGGCTGCCGTGGCCTCTGCCAAGACGAGCTTAGCGGGCACGCTGCCCTTCGCCTTCGACATTCTCGGGGATGTGAGTGGTCGCGTGGCGTCCACGGTGGGATCAGCCGTGGATTTCATCTCAGGGACGACAGAAGTCCTCTCTGCAGGCATCGTTAGTGCCGCCAAGACCAAAGGGAACCTCTTCTCTGGTCTCGTCGAGGGCGGCAAAGGCTTCAAGAACGGATTACTCGAAGGAATTAAGTACGGCGTTAATGATGAGCCGCCTCCAGCTGATCCAAATGCTTCAGCTTGGTAACAATTTAGTCAATACTAGTGTATATTTTTTAATGCAAAAATATATTATCAAGATTTTAAATATGTGGTAAGAACTATTTTTCATTAATTTTATTTTATATTAAATGAAACTTAATATTAAATAAAATGGTTCCGTACTCAGCGAAATAAACGGACATTTCTTGGACTCGCTTAATTTTTTTAAGCAAATTCTATCTAGATTCTAGGTGTTATCTAATACGGAATCGAAACAATTCTGTTGTCGTGTGCATGTAAAATGTATGGGGGTTTTTTAAACAACAATATGTATACGTATATAGAATACAGTTAACTCATTCAAATGGGGAATTCCTTGTCAAAAGAAAAGGAAAAGAAAACAATGAAAATGCTCAGCTATTTAGCCTAAACATAATTAGTATTTGACACTCAATAATTTGATTTTCTACGTTCCCAGGCAAAAGTTAAAGGGAAACAAAAAATTGGACAGTAACTACTATTCATGTCATACAACGGGAACACTGGTAGATTCCAACTCACAATGTAGAAACTACAGTAAAATATTTACGGCAGCTCAAAAGTACATTACGATAAGAAATTATTCATTTGCGAGGGAATTGGCCCAAGAAAATATTATTGATTACTGATTACCTGTATGATTATTGAAATATTATTATAACTCTGGATATCAATGCCTAAGGGCAAACTGTTGCTGCTTTGTGTTTTATATACATATACATATACAATATTTTTAATTTTGTGAGCAGCTTACACAGTCCTGTACTAAATAAGACTTCTAAATCAATTTTGTAATAATTAGTAACTTGCTCATTACTTTTGCATTCTTCCTGCGCTATTTACTGTATCTGTATATATTCTTAAAAATCCTTTCTTATGTCAATGTTGCGGGTATGAACAAATCGTTCCAAGCTTAAAAATGTTGTAAATCCAGTTTTTTCGGCCAAATGATAATGTATTTAAAACAAATATGGTGCTTCACATACAGTTTGAGCTTTTTGTCTTTGTGATAATACATTGTATAATGCTTAATGCTCAAGAATATTGCCACCTGTTATTTTCTGTTCACATGTTGTATCGCTGTCCTACAATGTATCACTATACATAATTGTAACTTCATTGTGACACTTTTCAATAACTGATTATTTCCCAAACTAACAAATATCAATTCAGAATGTAATTCATTCCCATTCCAGCAATTAAATCCAACCGTGAAAACCAAGTGAAAAATTTTGACTAAAAGCGAACAACGGACTGACCGATATCTTTAGAAGTTGTTCATATCGAGTATTATTGTTACGTACCTATTTTTTGGAAAAAATTCAGTTACCTTCAGTTAGTTCCGGCATTTGTACTTAACACCTTAACCCTGAATGACAGTATTTACTATTTACTGGGGGCATTGTAACCTGGTCAAGCATTTCAAAAGCGGTAAGAATTTTTTTTATAAAAAAATATTAAGATACACAATTCAAACTTAATAGTTGCTTACACGACTTAATTTTTTATACTGAGCTTTGATTATGAAAGTTCTTTAATAGTCTTATATGCATACATACATATATGTGTCTATTTGAGTCATTGTCAGTACTTGATAGTGTGCAATAATACATCATATTTTGATATTCAACCAAATTGTGGTTCCATACGGATTTATTTATTTTGCATTCATTTCTTTGGTTTAAGTGTGTTAGACTGTAATAAAGTAATAAGGCCATCTTTGTTCGTCACAAGTCACAACTAATTGTGAAGTAGAAGTAATTTTTACTTCGATTGTTTTACATTCTGTGCTTCCACAATAATTAGCTCAATTGAAGCATTGCATTTGGCAGAGTTGGTATCTGGTATGAATCACACGTGCGCATATACAATTCAAATGCATTTTCTGACCACCCAAATATTTTGTCCAGTATTTTATTTACATATGCTTTAACTAGCAAGGATATTATTATTATTCTCAGGATTTATATTTCTATATACCATGGGCATTTTTTCGTAGAGAAATTGTAGCGTGCACTACCATTGCTACAGCTAACTCTGTTGCCAAGCACTAATATTTTAATATTAAATGTATAATGTGTACGTCGGCATCTACAATTATACATATTAAAAAAAAAATACAAAACTCTGCCATGAAATAAACGTTCGGATCGAATAACTTCCAGAAGTCTTACCCAAAATTACTACACTTCCGTATTCATGATATTCCTCTCTTGATTGCTTTCGAACAACGTTTTTACGCGGTGAAAACTGGCCACCTATAAAAAAAAAGAGGTCAAAAGCGCAGGTGAGCAGCTATAAATTCTTCTAAAAGCAGAAGAAGCTCTATCTCCTGAGTACTTTGTCTTTCAATTTTTGTTCATCCAGCCTTAATTATTGCAGGTAAAGACCCCACTGACATACCATGGTGAATAAATCAATTAAATTTTGATATCTTGGATTGGTTTCTCTTAGATTCCCACTGCTGCTTGTTCAAAAGTAACAGACGCCATTCTTCTTCCACATGAACGGAATTATACAGGACCCAATACGAGATGCCTATGAGAATTCCCTACAAGGTTTGACATAAACACACAAGTACTGCCAATTTTCGCTGTGGAACATGACGTAAAATTATTGGGAAAGTGAAACACATGTGACTCGCTATTCCAATAAAAAAAACCTGGATTGAGGAGACTGCAGCGTATGCTACTCCAAAACTCGGGTAGTATTCAACATATGCAAATTGGATATGTACTTGCAGGATCGTCAGAATCGGACCAATTAAGATTGCCATCGAGGTTCTAATAATATTTGTGACAGCACAAAATTACATTTCAGTATTTTTACATTCCACGCAAAAGTTACTGGGAGCAGCATCCCACTCGACTGCTGGTTGTAGCCTCTTGAACTTTGAACCCACAGAACTTGGGTGCAAGACAAATGCCCATTTAATCATAAACTTACATAAATTCGAATTTAAGCTCATAACAGAATTGAACTAAAAGAGAATTGAATTCATTAAATTTTAAATTTAAACACGTGACCCAACTTTAGCATATAGCATAAATGCATATAGGATCACGAAATAGAACGTACATAATTTTGTCAGAACAGCGGATGGCTGAACTACACCACACCAGTCTGAGTACGTAAATGTACAGTCCAATTGGGGACTGCAAACAAGAGCAATTCAATCAAATTACTTTTCTTCGACGCGAGAATTCGGAGAAAATTTCCTCAAAGTTGTTTTCATCAAATACTTGGGGTTACGAGATTTTCAGTGCCTTCACTGTCGTAAAACAAACATAGCTCACCATGATGCCCAGTCCAACCATTACTGCAATTAACCGGGCACTGTACTTTCCTATCAGGACTTCCCAACACGGTGTACCATCTCCAAGTGATTCGGCAAAAAAAATGCCCAATAGAATGGGAATTAGTAGCGCCCCTGCAGACAGAAATAAAACATTGGATATTACACAGATTCGGAAAATATTGAATAAATTGCAAAACAAACAGTACATTCAAAGGCAATTAATCTGCTTGACAAAAACAGTTATAGACAAATACAGTATTGTCTAATCTTAAGTGTATAGAAAATAATTCGAATTAATTTTATACCCCAAGCAACTCCGCGGTACACATATGGCAATTCGTTCGGTTCAAATTCATGAGGTTTAATGCAGGCGTAAATCTCAATTGCAAGGTTCGCCGTCCAGGCGATGGTGGTGATCGTTGTGTAAACTATGACAAAATTGATGCTATGACACATCCACCCCTGCAAAACACAATGAAATAAGGGCACATTAATCAAGGCTCCCACCGTGTGCATTTTGGTATCATAAATGTTTCGAGAAAGGCTCACATTGACATCCATCGATTCCGAATACTTCCCCAACAAAAGTCTTGGCAACATCTGAAAAAAGTGCTTGGCCATGGCGCTACAAAGGAGCTGGATGTGGAGATATTTTACACGTTTCAGAACGCCCCTAAAATGCGATAAGCAAAAAAAGTCTTTCTGCACCAATTCGATTTTACAAAAATTTTCCTATTCCTGTGATTATACAGGTATATGTATGTATAAAGGGTATCACAATCTTGAATGAGACCTTAAACTAGGACTTGTGGAAATCAAGAGACAGAATCTCATTTATACAGCATGTTATTACTACTGTAAACTGTAAAGCAAAAGGCGGCATTCCGGTCCAACCAAAAACCAAAGCTGCCCAGAAGTTATTTCATAATTTCTAAAGTTTCAAAAGTGTTAATCAAATCCACTTATCTTGCTTTAGATGCATTTGCAAACGCTGAAGGATAATCGCTGAGTAACTAATTATAATTGAAATTCAAATAATTGCAATACTGAATTCTGGGGAAAACACGTACTTTTTCAGGCAGACGAAGAGCAATGCGGAGGCGGCCACAGCGAAGGAAATCCCGTCACAGATTGTTAGAACACAGCGAGAATCAACGATGGTGCAGATGTTCTCGGTTGAAGCTGCCATATTTGGCAAGTCCCTCTGTTGAATTACAAGATTTATTCAAAGTAAATAAAGTATATCCAGAGAGTGTGAAGCAGCAAAGGCGTATGGGAAGACTTGGAAGACAAATACTTCTTCTCGGATCAAAAGCCATGCTTCTGTAGATTTTTTGGTTTTGTTCACCGTGTTTCAAAATTCAATCTGAATATTTCCCGTGCACTCAAACTTTTTCTTAACGCACCAAAGAGACCCAAAGAGACAATAAAATCCGTAAAATATCTAGTGAATTTTGTTTAAATATATTTGCAGATTTGCACCGGTTGACACTAAAAATCATCGGTGTAAAATCCAGTGTGTGGCCTTCAAGAATAGCCGAGAATCATTCGACAATACATAAAGCAACAAAAACAAGTCGCTAGTTTTACCTACCGAAGTAGATTCAGACACGAAGTATTTTAGAAGCGTAATTAGAAGTACAGTTATTTTGTAAAATAATTTCGAAAAAATTGTACTTTCCGATTGGAATTGACAGAGATGACAAATGGTCAGGTTAGAAAAGTTGCTGTGGTTGAGAGAATTTGTTTGCTTCAGTCCTGAAAACGTAAGACAGGAGAAAGTTGTAGGTGACAACTGACAAGCCCGAGGATGTAAACCACGGAATGACAGAATGATAGTGTTGACCTGGGGAAGATGAGCCCAGCATTTATTCCTTCAGTTATAATGTCAGAAGGATTCGCGGAGGCTCAAGATCCGATTGCATCCACGTTTTCCCTCTCATCCACCGACGTTTAAATAGAGTGACGAACACTTGTATATACTGAGACACGAAGACTATTCAATATGCATACCGCATACATGGAATCAGAGTTGTAATGATTATATGTAGAAATACATATGAAGAGTATAGAAGTAATTGGGAGGAAGTTCACGTTTTTTTTTAATCCAAATTTCTCCTGAAAACACTGCAGCACACTTATCATCAGGCTTTTTCACACTCCGGCAAATATTTTGGTCAGCTGATGCCGGGCGTATTTTTTTAATTTGACAATCAAAGTTTTCCATAAGAAAGCATTAGCTCGTGCTAAAGGTGTATCTCCCCCGCCCCCTGTAAATTTCCTTTCTTGGACTTAATACATTTCACTTCTATGCCCTTCATATATTCCTGAGGAAGTAATTATTTTGAAGTACCAGTTTTTGTAGAGAGTATGATTTAATTACTTTGTAGAAATATAATGAGCAGGGACTTTTAAAATATTATGGGGAAATCCGTAATACCGGCGTTGTGGATAAGCTATTAAATTAAGTGGACCAAATGATACATTATTCCCTTGAAATTGCTCCCTATGACTAAGGAGCAGAAAAAAGTTATGCAAATATATTCAATCCAGTACAAGAGGTCACACAGTTGTCGGTGAGGATATCAATCTGCTCGAATATGCACATATGTATATACTTATACATTTGGTTTGCGGAGGAAAGAGAAAGGTGAGAGAATTCCAGGTGAGGAAGATGTTGGGTGGAGAAATGATCGCTTTATTCTCTCCATTCCCCCCAGGCGTTCCTTACTTTCTTTTATTTTTATTTCCCTGTCGGGATGCATCTACAAACATACGTCTTCTACGTACTTACCAGAAATATGTGTACACCTAGGTATGTACCTAACGATAAGTATGACAAGTGTATACAACGACACAGAGACATCCATGAAGAGCTGTTATTGTGAGTAACTTGATTGCAAATCTTCTTTCAACATTAAAAACGATCGTTTTCTCTGCAACTGAATGTACGAGGAGTGCGACCATAACAGGTACATATGCAGAAAAAAGGGAAACCTTGTTGCTTGGATTTCAAACACGTACATTTCCCGTCGTTTGTGTCCAAATCAATGAAGACATAAATTTCCCTGCCCAAATGTACCCGTTTGAGTTTAACACAAGGAGAAAAATCAAATGATCTCGCTCAAGAGATAAAGTAAGTACAGATATGAGGAGAGAAGATGCAGAGGGATGGTCTCACCCTTTGTGGACAATTTCCCCTTGTCCTTATCCTGGCCTTCTCCTTTCTCTTTCCCCACTACAGATGCCTACGGAAAAACGTCAAACTAGAGCATGATTTCTACCGGTGCTCTTTATCTTGATGGTTACGAATCAGTTCGGACAGTGGCACACAGGAAATAAGTCAGATAAAAGCTAGACTGACATTGTTGAAGACAGTTTGTTATTGTCGTAAACAACGTCGTGAACCAAACATTTTTTTTTGTTCAAGCTGACTACTGGTTTTTTACAATTATTTACAGAGAGATGAGGATAAGGCACTGATTTTTAATGATCGAATTAATTTGCGTCCTTCTAGCAATTTAAAAGTCAAAGGAATATCAAGTGATCCGTTGGAAATTCCTATATAATAATTACTTTGTTGTCAAAACCTTGAAGAAAGCATCCTATCGCGATGTCACATACATTAAATTCCTTCCTCTTTTTGTTCTCTGCTCCTTTACTCGGTCTTTCTTTCTTTTCTCCTCTTGCATCTTACCTTTTTTCTTTTTACCACATTTCCTTCTGCTCTTATTTTGTCTCTCTTCTCCTCTCTTTTCTTTTTTTTTGCCTCTCAATCTTCCTTCATCTTTGACCCATGTCTTCGGTTTCGTTCTTTTCGTCTATACTTGATCTATTTTTGTCTCTTTTTTCTCCCTTTTGTCTCCATTTTCATTTTTATATCTTGTTCTCTTTTTTGTCTTGCTCGCTCTTTTTCTGCATCTTTGATTTTCCTCCATTTTCGTAAATTTGGTTAACGTTTTGTCTTTGCCTTTCTTTCTCTTCTTTGTTCTCGTTTTTGCTTATGCGTTCTTCCTATTTGTCTTTGCGCTCTCTATGTTGTCTGTCACACAGGTATTTCCATTTTATCTCAAGGTTGTAAAGATGAGCTTGACGAAATTTGGAATGTCTTCGGACCAGGTTTGAATTCCCTTTTGCGTACCCTTTTGAGGACTCTGCCAAAAATTCACGTCTCGGAGGTTGGGCAATCCCGCGCGTCGATTTTTTCAAGTGGTTGTCCGTATTCTGACTTTCTCATAACGTTCGTGCTCCCGTATTTCTCGAATACGGTAGATTGAACGCTAAAAGTGACCTTGTAACGTTCAATCGCCGTTAAAGTTTTAAACACACTTCAGAAATTAATAGAACAGTTATAACAAGTACATAGGAAAAAATCTAAGGATTCTAATAATACGAAATACAAGCTATTTACAATATATTTCGTGCTAATTTCGGAACATTTATTTTCGACAAAAAATATTTCGATTTGCGTAAATAATAGTGTTTTTAATCAAATAACTACTAATTTGATTGCATAATGAGTGCCAAAAGATTTTTGTTCAAGACCAATGTCAAGTATGACATTGCCTTGCTAATCGACACCGAGAGTGTACGGAGACAAGAAAGGAAAAGGGAGGAGAAGATACAAGACAGAGAAAAAGAGGCAAAAAAGAGAAAGCGAGAGAAAAATATTTCATTCGAGAACAGAGTACGTGAACGAAAGCGACAGTGCGCGCGGAAAAGGCGCTACATCCTGGCGCAATTTCTCAATTTTTGTAAAATACGTAGTTTTTCCGTGTTGCTCAGCAAAGTGATGGAAAGCATACTTTTGGCACTGATATACAATGAAAATTCCAATGCATGACGCAGCTTTCGCGTAAAGCATCGCACGGGAACAGGTACTAACCGGGTATTCGGGTGCGTATTCAGGAACAGGTACACAGAATGTTGTACCTGGCTAAACACTAACAGGACCAGGAACACATGCAAATGTATCCAGTACCCACGAGTTGCTAGCCATATGGGTGCAGGTAAAAAAAAGAGTACCCAAAGGGAAGTTCTGGTCAGGCACAGAGCTAAGAGTTTCCGAATGCTTTTTTGCTTTAAATTAGTTATTTCTAGGTTTATGCTTGCACGTTTATTTGTAGACAGTTTCTAAGAGCATAAAAAGCCGGAAATGATGGTTTACGCTTTGATCAAAATTCGACTTTCAGTACTTTTGGGTACGTATCAGGTACTTTTTACCAGTTCAGGCAAGAACAGTTACTTCGGAAGCCAGGAATCTGAACCTGAAAAAACAGGAACAGCATTTATGAAAAAAGGCAGGTATTATTGACTGGTTCACGAAAACGTGCTCAATTACAGTGGCCATGCAGCGCTCTGTTTTCGCGTAATGTTGACTGCGCAACGAAGCCCAAATACACGGACCATGCGGCGCGATTTTTTAATCTGCGCCACAGTATGCAGAAACGTTTAATGACTGAAAGACATTCTGGATGCTTGAGAAAATGTTTGTTTTAGTTACGGAAGTTTAAAATTTTTGAAAGCTCGAAACAAGTTTCAATTTTGTTTCGCAAAAACTGTCTTTTTGAGACAATGGGTGTATATTTGGTTTTATGCATCCTACGAGTTGATAAAATCAAAAATGTGTTCACTTGTGTATTAACTCGCAAAATTGGATTTCCCAAAACAAATTAATACTAGTGTGCCCGTGCCGCCTACGGCAGCCAAAATATCAATGTATGAAATATTTTACGTGGTAGCAAACTATACCGCAATGATAGGCAATCAATAAGCCTACTAAAACTAATCCGCGGTTAGTGAAAAATTGATGAACTACTAATACTGCTATTAGCCGTGGCATGGTTGTCAAATTTTGGTGTTTAGTATTTTTCGTTTTCATATACAAACAAGTTCCCTGGTTTTTTAGGAAAGAATTTTTGAAATTACGACGCAATAATTGTGGACCATAATAGAACTACCCTCGGCCCGTTCCGGTGCTGAATATTTTGCATTTTTTTCGTAATTTCCCAATAATTAAATAATCCATCCCCTGGCCATCCCCCTGCGTGGCGTTCGGGGCTATACCATGCGTATGAAACATTTAGAATATCGGGAGTTAGGATATTTCTCCGCCGACGCCGACAATATACCGCCGCATAACTATGATAAGTGATAACTGATAATTATGGTCACATTAATCCAATTTCTGATGCTCGGGCTTAAGCCCCGCGTTTTGCCTACCAGAGATCTGCAAGACGCTAAGGCCTTGCGTGCCTGTAGCAAGAGGATGAATGCAGTTCAACAGTGTACTGTAGGCGGTTTTTGAGTGGTGCAGGTTAATGTATGGGTTAATTTAACGTACTGTCTCCTTATATGTAGTAAGCTAGTAGGTAGCAGCATGTCATGCAATCCGAAAAAATTAAAGTATACATATATGTACGTACATATTTTGAGGTAGAGTAGCCAGAATCACGGTAGAAGTAAAAATAAATAAAGCCATTTGGGCAAAAGCAGGGA
>JAQGBT010003940.1:0-18005 GCA_034698585.1 Disparrhopalites patrizii | reverse complement strand
TTTCTCTCTCTTTCTCTCTCTTTCTCTCTCTTTCTCTCTCTCTCTTTCTCTCTCCTTTTCTTGCCCTATTCTTTACTTTTCTCTCTCCTGATTCCATATCCGTCGTCGAATTTCTTTCGCTCGTCTCTCACTCTTTAACTTTTACTTCTATGACTCTTTTATTCGCTACCTTTCCCTCTATTCCCTCTATCATTCCCTGCTCTCTTTCTATCTTTCTCCATCTCTCTCTCTCTGTCTCTCTCTCTCCGCAACACATACTATTGTAGTAGTAGTTTCCCTTCAACACGCGCTCCGAAGAATCTTGAAAATCTTCCAAGCCTTCCCTTCCTTTCTCTCTCAAATACTCACATGAATTTTAAGAAAGTTTACAGAAATCTCCCACGAGTAGTTGAAGCACTGGCAAATCTTGGGTATAATTGCTAGGCACATGTCCTAATATGAAAGTACGTGCGTATGCATATGTATATAAGTATGGGTTCTTTGGGTCCTACACACTGAGGAGTTAAAACAAGTTCCTCTTGTGCTATCCCTCAACCCCCATCGATCACATGATGGTTTCTTATCAAACCTCCTGCCACACCAACTTCGCCAAGGAGAAAATACATATCATAGTTTGCGGGTAGAAAAAATAAGGATCCGTGTACTGGCAATCAACGTCTCTATATGCTAGCCAATGTTTACTGGGATAACAACAACTTTTGAATGCTGTACTATAAATTTTAGAGGATAATACTTCCTATTATACCATGCAAATTCTTCTCTCTCTGTCTCTCTCTTTCAATCTTTTCTTCGAGGATTATTAGTTTCGTACAGCCATTGGTCTCGTGAGTGATTTTCAAGAGAAAGAAATGGAGGGAGAACAATTGCATTGATTGGTATAGTCTCTACATTTTTTTTCCTGGCTGGGCTTTCAATTCGTCAATGGTTTGGCCGATGATGGGAATAATAATAAAATCAAGATAATAATAAATGCAATTATCCTCCAGATTCCCCTTTGCGCGTGCTCCCAGCAGTGTCCTTTAAATCATAGTGAAGTCAGTTTAATAATAAAAGCACCTGCCAAGAACAACATTGGTCAATAAATAACGTTTCAAATGAAATACTACACCACTGCCGCTCGAAAAAATTCCTACTCACCTTGGCTTGAAATTGAAAATGCGGCCATTGGCTCTCAATAATAATAATCGTATAAAAATATTATAGACCTTGACGGATTACGTACTCCATTCTTAATTCTTTATCCTTTGCCAGTTCTAATTGTGTGAGGGGATTGCATAGAATTATTGATAAGGCCTTAACTATCTTTCCTGTGATACTGCTAATCATTTTATGGGATCAAAATCTACAATATGGAGTGAATAATTCAAAGTATTTTGCAAACAAACATTTTCTTGCTGGTAGTAATTAAAAGTTTCGAGCATTTTCAAGTGAAGCAATCGCAGTTCCAGGCGTTAGTTTCTTCCTTTGAATGCATTCTCATCTAATTTGCTCTCATTTCCCCCGGCGGATCTCCACCTCACCACACTATCGACCTGCTAAATGCCCCTGTCCGTACATTGAAGTGGTGGCAGTATGTGTACACAAATATTTGTAAATGCTGCTCCTTCCAACACTCATTTGTCTGTCTTAGAGTAAAAAACACGATGATGATAGTAATAATAACAAAAGGACTCATCGATACGAATTGGCTACAGTCAAGTTAAGAGGAAATAATAATAATGGTATTAGAAAAAAAACATGTTGGCATTACTTTATTGGAAATAAATAGTGGATGAGAAAGCACATTTCTTCCATCCTACTCACACACACACACACATTATTATTACTATTATTACACACATGCACACATATGTAACCTCTCCGTATTATTGGGACCTCGTACATTATTTGCATTGTAATAAAGTGGTAGCAGTATTGTACTTTCACATAACAGCTCCTCCATCTAATCAGCATGTGAGGAGCCAATGTGTTATTCAAGCTGCTACTTTTTTGAAATCGATGATGATGACAGTCATTCAAGGCGCAACCACGTATTTCCATACAGACACCAACACTCCTCCTTGTGGAAACATTAAAGGGTGAAGACGGATGAAGACGAGTTGAAGAGAAAAGATTGAAAGAGACACGCAAAGCCAAGCATTGAGAGAGAAAATGTGAAAGGAAAGACCAACGACAGAATAAATACAAGATCCGAAATACGAGATAGAGAAGAAAAAGGAGAAGGCGAGAACTGCAGAAAAAGAAGAAAGAGAGAAATGCAGAAAAAGAAGAAAGAGAGAAATGCAGAAAAAGGAGAAAGAGAAAAGCAGAAAAAGAAGAAAGAGAGAAATGCAGAAAAAGAAAAAAGAGAAAAGTGGAAGAAAAGAGTGAGACAAAGTAGGAGAGAAGGAAAGAGAGAGAATGAAAGGGGAAAGGAGAGAAAAGAGGGCATAGAAAGGAGACAAAATCGAAAGAAAGCCACAGATAGCAACAGTTAACGAAGAGACGCACGAACGAGAGAATTTTCTCATTAAATCTACGTGCTAGCAACAGGGAAATGTTATGGAAAAGGCAGAAGGGTGTAGCATTTCAAAAACAGGGAGAAATAAACAGAGGAAGAGGAAAAAATGAAATAGAGTAAGAACTCGGAACCAAAATATTTTCCTCATGCTAAATTCAATCTTTTTATTCCTAAACTATTAACTTTCTAAGTCCATTATTAGAGTTGTGTATTGCAGGCATTGTGTCATATATATGCTACCAGCTTTACACTCCCCCATTTTTTTCCTTTTCTTGTATGATACACTCGTCCATACTCCTTTCTCTCTCCCCCCCAAACCCCATGGCTCTACATTGCCCAAACGAAAGGGTGGAAGTGAAGTGAGTGAGAAAACTATTTGTTACCAATATAATAATAATTCCTTTTGTGCATCCATCCCACAATAGAAGGTGCAGCGGAGTATGTGGTGTATGTGGTCTGTCATTAACCTACAAGGTCCTCTAAATGATGTGCTTATCCTCCCGCACTATCAACTCCAACTTTTTTTTCCAACGTAATAAGTTATATGAGCTACATCACACCAGTAATAACAATTATTATCAAATATTCATACAGAGAGAGAGAGAGAGCTATACACACCTCTTCATTTTCCGTCTCTCTCTCTCTCTCTCTCTCTCTCTAACGTTCCTTTCAGTCCGGCTTCAACTACTTCCCTCTTTTGTTGATAGGGGCCTGTTGAAAGTGGGACGACAAAGATGATGATGAGGCCGGTATTGAACGGCTTATAATGATATGACTACTACCTGTATCTCTAGTATACTGATACCCCTTTGAGAACAACTTCATTTCAACTCCTTGAGCCTCCTGGAACCCCCTCCTCCTGCATTACAAGGAGGTGGAGAAAGCCTCGTCTGCTCTCTCTCTCTCTCTCTCTCTCATTACAGTTTAAAAAAATGTTGAGTAGCTATGGGGAAATGATATGAATTATTATTTGTCTGAAAAAAATAATAATGCTGTAAAAGTTTTGACATGCGTACAATAGCGAGTTTATTAAGACATTGAATACTTTGAGAACGAGGGAGAGAGAACAGTATGGGAAAAACTTGTTTGTCATCCTAGTAAATGATATTTGAATGCCTCAAAGAGAGAGAGAGAGAGGGAATATTTTCTTCCTGTATACTCATTCGATTAAAGTCGAATTTTTTCTCTCCTTCTCTCCCTTGTACAAATCATCTCGCATTGGAGTAGATGCTGTTGTTGTTGTTGTTTTACAATACAAGGAGGAATCGATTCAACCCCTTACAAGTTGGTAATAAAAAAAATGAAGGGATTTATTTACAGTATCATTCTTCCCCTCACATCCTTGGTCTTTATCCCCTGTAATTAATTGAGCCCTCCATAGTGTAATACCATTTTTTTTTCTCTCTTTCTCTTTCTATCTCGCTCTCTCTCCCTCTGATTCTCTCATTCTATGCACAGGGAGCCTGATCCTTTCATGTGGAAGTGCAGTAATAATAATTATTGAGTCTCTTTTCTTATCCGAGGGAAGCGCCTCGCATGAAAAGTCACGGCTTGGAAGCTCTCCTTTTGTATGCATACGTGAGCCCCTTTCCTTTCTGAGGAAGAGAAAAAGATGACGGGACAAGGAGGGAGTTTTTTGGGAGATAATAATTACGACATAGACATGATCAATATTGGAAGCACCCGCTACTGGTTACTCCTTTTTTTTTATCCATCGCACCAGCATATTTTTTCAGACTCGTCTCTGGAATGTTGGGTGATGAGGGGATGGAGAGAGAATTGGATGGGATAGAAAATGTAATAAGTTGGTAAGTGAATTAGTATTGTGTTTGTATACATGATGCATTAAAATGTCTAAGTTTTATGTCAGTGTCAACTTGTCCTGTCAACAGTTTAGGTTTGAAGCGAGAAAAATGTTTTTTCTTATATTTTATGATGTAGAGTTGCGTGATTAGAGAGCCTTCTCAAGTAAAATAGCTGGGAGACTTCCTCCGATCAAGTGTGAGCGTTGGGAGGCTGGAAATAAAATAATACCCTTCTCTCATAGATCCTTTGACTCGTTCCTTGGACCTAAAACGGGATGTTTCCATCAAAGTTTTTAAATTTGAAAATTAATTCAAGTGACAATTCTCTCTTGGACATTTATGTCCTCGAGAATGTATTTCTATTTGGCTCTCGGTCGCTGCTATGCTCGTTAATGCAATGGATAATATTATGAAATATTTGACAAAGTATACAATTTATATATGTATATTTATATGTATATACATTGTGATTATTCCGCTGTAAGATGCGAGTTGAATGTGTAAGAAGGGGCTACTTAAGATAATTCTCCTACAATCCTATTAAGCTCCTTTACAGCAAGAATTTTGGGTCCAATTCACGAAAGATCTTACGATCGAAAGAAGTTACGATCGAAACTGATCATAGCTCCATTAATTTCTTACGGGGCTACGACAAGTTTTGATCGTAAGATCGTTCCAGAATTAAACCTCTCTGGTTGCTGTAATTAACCATGTGCTCACTCATTAATACAGAAACGGAAATTCATTACAGCACGCGTTTTAATGTGCAAAAATCGTATTATTTGCGCGCACTCTCAGCCTATTGGAGAAATAATTACGGAGGGCAATTGGACCTCCGCTCAGAGAAGAATTTCTGGAGTGCGTGAGGTATTCTCCAGGATTTCCCCAAACATTCCCGGTGAATTGATGGAGAGAGAGTGCTTCTTCCTTCCTTCAGTCCTCTTTCTCCTCTTATTTGACATGCTTTTTTGTCCTGTGTGTTTTAGTAATCGACACAATGGGGGCGAAGTAATGTTATTAAGCAGTTATGCATACAAACGAGCATTTCCTTCTCTCCCCCAAAAAAAGAAAAAAAACACAGGGAAGGTCCCTTCTCATGCTTTATTTACATTTCATCTCAACTCGTCAGAATTATTGTAGAAACAACAATTATTACATTGTTTGATATCCTCTCACTCTGTACAAGTATCTAATTCACTAATAATGAGCATGCTCGTGTGCACCCGGAGCATATTTTCCAAATTTCGCTGTCCTAATTCAAACTTTACAATTAGCCTTCTCTATAGTCAAAAACCTAATCTATACCTAGTCTGTAAGCTACTATTGTTTCAACACATCTTTTTTCATCTTTAAAAAAAGAAATGACCCTGTCCCATTAATAATTAGATGATTAATTAATTTGTAAATTATTCTCGTCTCGTATCCGATTCTCTGGATTTTTGAAAACTCCGAAGGTATTTTTATTAGTAGTAGTCTTTATTAAATAATTAGTATAACATTATTATAAATCTGTAACAATACTGGAATTATTTACATCAAAAATGAACTAGAAAGTAGTTCCTGGTTCCTTGCCCGTTCCCGAGCCGGGGAACTCGACTTTTTATTTTTCGCCCACTGCTTTTTATGAGTACATTCATTGTATGTTTTCCTATTACTTACGCACTCATTAGCTCCCACACTACTGACCCTGTCCATAAAGTTGTTTGTAGAATCTCCCCTCCTGAGGCTAAGGTTGTGGTATAACGCTCGTCTCCTAACCCATCTCTCAGTCTCTCTCTCCCTCTCTTTCTCCCTCTCTCTCTCTCCCTCTCTCTCTCAATCCCTCTCTCTCTCAATCCCTCTCTCTCTCAATCCCTCTCTCTCTCAATCCCTCTCTCTCTCTCCCTCTGTCAAGTTGAAAACACGAAGACGGGAAGGGGAGAGATATAATAATTTTAAAGATGTTTGCTTAAAAGGCCTTATCCCTAGCTCATTAAATTATCATGGCACGGTTTGTGCACTTTTCTCATTAGTATCAATTTACTCACAAGTACCATTGATATGTACGAACACTTATATACAAACATCTCACACATACTTTGAATACTCCCCAGCACTGAACTTTCCTCTCTCACTCACTTTCTGTCTCTTTGTCTCTGTCTTCTCTCTCTCTCTCTCTCTCTCTCTAACCCTTGTCTGTGGCTTGTCGTCCCCTTTCCTTAAAATAACAATACAGACATCCAGCCATTCCTCCATGAACCACACGTAGTCACACATTTTGTTTTTATTGTTCTGTTTGTACAAATATTATGAGGTCTCTCTAATGGCCAGGACTCACACCCTGACAGTCTGTCTCACTCCTTTAGCTCTCCTCCATATCGCGTCACATTCCATCAGATCAAATAGAGACAGTCAAAAGGGTGGTGGTGCGGGTGCTCGTAGTAAGTATTTTTTTATGATGATCGTACATTGTCCTTCATAAAAAAGCCACAAGGGTTTGAGGTTACAACGCAACTTCGTATGTATAACGTGAATAATTTTGTAACAGAAAAATATTGACTCAACTGTGACATCATTGGAAGCGTTCATGTTTTCAAAAATAACACCCCCCATTTGTACAAAAAAATGTATCCCTGAAGATTGAGGTTCATGGTTACCAAGTTGGCCAGAATTGTGGCGGGTGATGAAGTCCCTTGCAGGAGCCGTTGACAGGATGTGCTACCCGCCAAGGGATTCGTCAGAAGTGGGATGGAAATACCGGGCTTTTTTTCGCCTCCAATAAATAATAGCACAAGAGTTGTGTATATACCTGTCTCTCACATGATTTTCTCCGGAAAAGAGGGGGAAAAAAAGATTGAGAACATGATGTTTGTATAGAGAAGAGAGGGGAAGGGGAGGGAGAGTGATGGTGGCTCATTCTTTTTATTACATCTGTGATTTGTCACTTAATCATGTGGAAAATGGGGAGCCATGGGCGCCGTACTTATTGCATTGTTTGGATCCCCAAGAACCTCTCCAACCACCAACCAGCCTCCCCCTCCCCTCCTTTGTACTCATTGCGAATCCACACCAAATAATACTCTTCCCTTCAACACAGTCCTTCCACCCAAAAATGTACATAAGGGACAATGTATTGCGGGAGTAAAAGTAAGCAATGTTGTTGTCTTTTCTGTTTACACTCCAACTCCCCCATGATCCAAGTAGGGCAAAGCCTGTATTGGAGTTGATCTTGCTCACACATTTCAGGAGACGCCGTGGTCATCCCCAACAAAAAACGGAAGAAAGCGAGACCCACCTAAGTACTATTGTGATTACTTTTCCTTCTTATTTCGTCTCTGTACGCAATTTTTGGCAATAAAATAATCGTGGCACATGTTCTTCTGCATTGTGCATGAGTAATTGTTCATTTTATTCCCTCTCTCGCTGTATCTATGTATGTCCGCCTTTCTCTCTCTCTCTCTCTCTTACTTCGATTCTCTCAATTTCTCTCTCTCTCTGTCTCTTTCGCACAAAAAAAAAGGATTATTAATAATGGTGAGGAGTGGGAATTTTTTTGAGAGAGATTCAACACGTTGTACATGTTTGGTCTGAAAGCGTGAGAAAGAGGGAAATAAATTAAAAATGGACTAAATGAGTTTGGTTCATTGTCAGTTTTTCATAGGATTTGGATTGTGTCTGTGTAGTAGGAGCGGGAGAATGAGAGAGAGAGAGAGAGAGATGAGAAAAAGTTGATACGATTCTATTGAATTGAGAGCAAAAGAAGGATTTGTGGAGAGACTTGAAGTAGAATGGTGAACACGATTTTTCAATTTCGTGGACAATTGACCATTGATCACTTACCTTTTCGTGTGGCTGACACCCGAATCATTTGCGCCATTCTTTTCACAAGCTCTTCACGTCGTCTTCATCTTATTTCTTCTCCACTCGCTCTCTTGTACTTTTCTCTCTATTTTTCTTTTACATCCCCACCATGTCCATTATCTGCTGTTGAGTGAGAGAGAGAGAGAGAGATGAGTCGGGCACAGAACGGCTATTGACCAGCCACATAACCGTTCAAGGAGAGAAAGAAAGAAAGGGGGAGAGTGTGGACAAAAAAACAGGGTCAATGTGGTGAAAGAGATAGAATGAACGAAAGGGAGAGAGAGAGAGAGAGAGAGAGAGAGAGAGAGAGAGAGAGTACAAACACACACACACGCCTTGCTCAGGGCTCAATTATGAGGCTTTCGGCTAAAATTCACTATAGTCCAAGTCTGATTCTCCTCGTCTCGGAGTCACTACTCGTACATCCTAAATGTAAATGATGCGCTCGCTACACTCTTCAATACCTCCCTAATCTTCCCAATGGAGCCTATGGAAATTTAGAGGAAAATTTACAAAAAAAAAAACAAACATTTTTCAAAATGTCCGGCATCTTCAGTGGCTTTGCCTTGGGCACATCTACAAGTTGTGCTCAAAGAATACACCTGCCGTATAATGACAAGGAAGTAAATCAAATACTTTTTGTGTGAGATGGAAAATACAAGTGAGTCGGAATCCTAGGAGACAAGCATGTTTTTGAAGCATCCAACTGAATCGAGTGTAAAGAGTTAATTGGAAAAGGTTTATACACTTTCACGTATAATGTATTTTTCAGCAAAGTTCCAGACAAATACGTGAGCTTTGAGAGAGACATTTAGACAGAGAGAGAGAGAAAGGGACGGAGGGAGGTGATCGAAAGAAAGCGAGAGAGAAAATGGGAGGAAGAAAGAAAGAGAGGAGCAGAGAGAGGGAGAGGAAGAGAGAGAATAGGGAGCGAAAGAAAAAAGGTAGAGAGGGAGATAAAAGGGGAGAGAGAGAGAGAGAGAGCAGTGAGTTTTCTCCAAGGAAGGATTAGTATTACGTTGAACCTGTTTTTGATTTGATATTGGGGATTTTTATTACTGCCACTCCTGCAACGAGAAGATGGTTATACGTACTACATTATTCTGAGGAATGGATTTACACTCCCACATCCTATATGGGGGAGCCCCCCAAAAAAAGTTTGCATATGGAAGAGGGAAAAAAAAGTGTAGAGAAGAGAGAAAAAAAATGGATGAAAGGAAGCAGCCAATATATGCATGGTGTGCAGATCAAAAGAAAAAAAGTGACGGAGCTGATTAGAGAACCTCCTTGTCAATTGAATTGCATGAATCGAGTCTCTCTCTCTTTCTCTCTCTCAATATTCCTGCTACTCCTACTACTACTTACTACTAGACTTACTTCTCTCTCTCGTCTCTCTCTCTATCTCTCTCTCCTCTCTCTTTCTCCCTCTCGCAGTGCTATAAAGTACCCCATCAAAAGGTGCGACTTTTATGTCTGCTTCTATGCGAAGTAGTGTTGACTTTTTTCTTTCTCTTTCCTGCCTTTTCTCTCTCTATACCCACGACACCAAACTTTTAAATCAACTCAAAAGGCAATAAGGAAAAAGGTAATCTATTCTCACATCTTTCTCCGTCGTCGCTCTATTTATCAAATCATCCCATCCTGTTTACCATACATTTGATTTCATGAAGATCAAAACCATATGCTTGCATTCTTTGAATCTCTCTCTCGCTCTCTCTCTCTCTCCGTCTCCTTTCTCTCATCTCAACCCCTTCCTCTCACTCCCTGCTAAAACTAATAACTCTGCCACCGTCTTTTTTTAAGAGCGGCTCCCAACTCATATAATTAAAGCACCTTCGATAATCAACTTTTCCCCATTGGAATAAATGTGCACGTTAAGAAAGGAATTTCATATTCCTTCGACTTAATAAACAGAGTCATCAGTTCTTTTTGCTGTAATAGTTATAATTCATTTTCTTTTTTTTTCTCAAGCTCTATATACATACGTACATGTATTTCCCCTTCTTTCATCTCTCTCCTCCCACTCTGTCTCTTTCAGATCTAACATTTTTACGCCTTTTACTTGATACTGAAGTAATTTTTTCATTCACATGTCCGTCGCGGATTGAGTGGAAGTGTGATAATTACATCTATCTGGGATTCAGAGCATGTAATTTTATTAGGGCAACAACTCGCTCCTCATTTGTACTCGTCATTCTCTTTGCCAGTTTATTAAGCAAAAATCATTCATCAAATCATCCAATCATTCACAGGTGCGGGGGAATGAGAATTGCTAATGATATTTTTTTTCCTTTGCTGTTTTTTTGTAAAACAAAATATTTTAGCTTTGAAAAAAGCTGAATTCAACGATTTCAGCGGAGAGTAACTATTAAAGAGCACCAAATTCAATCACGATTAATAGTTCTTCGTCACTGGTAGTCAAACCTTTGACAATTAGCTGGAGCATTTCGATCGTATGGGAGACGACGATGAATTAGTAAATGGGATACAGGGAGATGGAACAGAAATAGAGAGTGAGTGAACGAGAGAGATAGGGGGAAGTGAGAAAGAAATGGAGGAAGAGAAGAGAGAAGAGACCGAGAAGAGACCGAGAAGAGACCGAGAAGAGACCGAGAAGATACCGAGAAGAGAGAGAACAAAAGCGAGATTTAGAAAGAGAGACGGAGAGGGAGAGAATAATGAAATTTTACAGAAGGGAAATAATAAGTGTAATCTCGTAGAAAGGAAATTTTTACTGAAAATTGTGACTTAAGCCAGGCTAGAATCAGAAGAAGACAAAGAATCTTGCAAAAGGTTGAAAAAGGAAATCCTGGGAATATAAAGCCAGGGAGAAAAATACGGGATCTCGAGTTTCTCCCGGAAAGGAGTCTCCAGTGAGCGAGGGAGAAGGGAATCTGAGTTTCAAAAATCCCGAGGAAAACAAGCCCTGCACATCAACACTCCCGCCACGGTTTGCACTTCCTCCCGAAAAACAACTCGACCCCGCGTCTTGGCCCGGCTTGCTTGCGGAGGTTTTAGTGTTATCCCCCTCAAACTGTTTTGTAAAGAGAAAAGGAGGAAGAGGACTACAAAGCATGAGGAGGAGGAGAAGAGCAAAAGGGAGATCGATTGGATTTGCTAAGTTGGTTTTGGCTCTGTCACAGTTTGAGTGTCGTCCCAATGGAGTCTCCTCACACTCACTCAGAGCGTCCTAAGACACACAAACGGAAGAATGTAACAAGTAAACGGAGTGGGAGAGTAGCTGAGTATGCACATATCCCTATGCATCCCTTCCTCCCATTTTGACCCGGAGAGACTCAGTGGCAGTGGTCGCACATAGGATTTTTATAGGGGAAAAAAGGTGTAGAGTTTGATACGCTGAGTGGTAATTTGATTAGGAGTCGATGTTTTATGTGTGAGTAGGAATAACATATGAGATGGTAGCATGTTGATTCAGACAAGGGATAAGTGGAAGAGTCAACATTTCAGCAACAATGCACACTTGACAAAGTGTCTACGAGATGCTCCTCACCTTTTTCTATCCAAAATACACTCCGTCGTCCACGGAGGAGCAACATAAGGACGTGTCTCTGGGTAAATACAGATACATGCTGTACTTACTCTATTATCCTTCTTGTATTTACACCCGGCCTCCACCTCCTCCGCCTCATCCTCCTCCTCCTTGTCCTCTTCTCCTCACGTCCTCCTCCCGTACTACAGCACAGTCTCTTTGGAGTCAAACCCTTCTCCTTACACCCCGGAAAGAAATGCTTTTTTTCTAATAAAAATATACACAACCCTCAACAATCATACACAAGCGTATGCCTGTACTTGTTGTCACCATTGTGGCTTCCATCTGAACCCACGCAAGCCATGATCAGACGCCCAGGATCAAGCACACAGTCATGCGTGTTCTTCCAAATCTCATCATCTTTTGGGGGGATGTCATGAGGTTAATAATCTCCTTTCACTAATTAATCCCTTCCCATGGTTTTCCAGTAACCCTTTCATTTCCCGGGTTTGGGAGCCTTTTCGGAAAACGTGTGAAAGCATCTTGTACTACATGACATTTGTTGGTGTTTTACAAATGGGAAGAACTCAATTTCAAAAAAACAAGAGGGAGGGAGGGCGACAGAGGAAGAGAGAGAGAGAGAAGGAAATCAGTAGGAAGCGAGAAGGGTTGTGGAGATAGCATGGCGTCATATATAAAGCACATAGCTTCCCGTGCATGTCATTTTTGTTATCCTTTCTCTGGATCTGTTGTCGCTGAGTGCTATTCCCTGGTGTCCTCTGTCACTACAACTAAATACACACACTCACTTATGCAGAGAGAGACAGAGAGAGAGAGAGAGAATGAGAGAGAGAGAGAGAGAGAGAGAATGAGAGAGACCGAGACGAGTGTGATAAAACGAAGGGAAAACAACCAACTTGACCTAACCCCTTTTCCATTCCAGTCAACACAAACATAACTCTGGAGAGTGTCTCCTCCTCTTCCTCTCTGTCTCGCTCTCTATTTTCTTGTCTCTCTACGTATTTCTCCCTCTCCGTCTCTCTCTCCTTATTCTTAAGCTACCGACAACATCCTCTCCCTCCCTGCTGCAGTAATAATGTAATACTCCTTGTTGCTTTTGTACATTTTGCTTTTAGCAACTCTTTATATTTGGAATTTTAGATGTGTGTGTGTGTGTCAAATGCCAGTCACTGTATTATTTGTATTTCTTATCGGACTATCAATTCCCACCAACACATAAAACCCTGTTGTATGGGGGAAGGTGAGGGAACATATGGATATGAGTAGGAGGATGGAAGGGGTGAAAATGCTATTATGTTGACTCTCATGTCATCCTCTCTCCCCTCCCTCACATGGACAGTATATTGGGCTATATGGAGAATGTATTTACTAGCCCATCCGTGGGTTGTCAATGAAGATTCTTCTCTATTTCCTTTTTTTTTCACACACACCTCGCACAACAATGGTGGAACAAAGTGCTCGCTCGCTTCATTTTAACACTTTTCCAGGGAATCTAACGCGTACCCTTGTTTTTACGCCTCATTACTCCCGACTGTAATAGCACACACTGTATAGGAGACGTAGGAATAAAGATGACGGGGTGACATAAGGCTCTAAAGGGTGCACCGTACACACTTGTTCAACATGCAAGGCGTATATATGTACTATATACGTCTAATATCTATTAATTCCATACAAAAATACTGTGCCACGACGTTTCCACTCATTCATTGGCTTTTCTTCATGATACATAACACAGTTGGTTAAGTGCAGGTTTTGTCCAAAGTTCCATATAAATATGTGCTAAAGTTTGCTTGGTACAACATACGTATATACATACGTGCATACACTTGTTCAACTTCCTTTGGCCACAAATACTTTTGGTGTTATTGTGATTATTATTATTGCCACTTGACCACTTTTACTCTCCGTGTCCTATTCTAGGCCGCACAAAAAGTTCTCATTACCCACTGATGGCTTTCCCCTCCCTCCCACTATTTACCTCTCTAAGTCCCATCAGGGTGAGCAGAAGGATTTTGAAGTGCCTATAAGGGACTTGTGTGTCACTAACAATAAGTGACATTTACGTGATTACATTAAGTGATACCTTCAAAAGGTGGGGGCTTTTGGTCAAAATTGATTTATTTTTGCTCACACCCAAATGTACTTATGTGTAAACAAATATCACCCTGCTCCTTCTGCCCGACCTTTTCCTAGTTAAATGGACAGTCACCTGTAAGCCCTGCACTTAAATTCACATTCTCTTACTTCCTCTTCTCTCTCTCTCTCTCTCTCTCTCTTTGTCTCTCTTACTCTTTCATTTTCGTACCTCTCATCCTCTCTTCCCTTATGTGGCATCCCTCTCATTGTCTCAGACTCTCTCTTTCTCTTTCTGCCTCCCCTACTCTCTCTTTCCCTCTTGAAACACCTGCAAGGAATTGGTGGACCTATCCAAAGACTTATTTTTTTTCTAGGAATTAAAACAAAAATAAACTCCTATTAACTATCATCACCTTTGGGCAACCAAATAAGGTAGTTAAAAAATGAGCATATATTACATAGCTATAGTATATAGAGACACATATTGTATAGGGACACATAATTGCAGCCATTTGCCCCTTTTGTTGATTCTTGATTGTTTCTTCTATGTTGTTCCCTTCATATTTTGCCCACTAAAATTTTTGAAGCTGCTGGAAGGTATTTTTTTTGGGGGTGTACAAAATATTCACGTGGACAAAATATCCACTCACACAAGTGGCTGACCTAATAGTGGAATGGATGGAAAGAAAGTGGAGTGCATGTGTGTGCGTATATCTGTATGAGCATGGGCAATGAAGATGGTAAAGTTTGATTGGGGAAGCTGACACCTGTCAAGCCATGACATCTTACCTAGGGAAATCTGACGTGTCAGAAGAACAATATTTAGGGTTTCATTAAAGGCTTAACAAGAGATAAGCTAAAGATGCATTCCAAAAAGTCTCTACGCTCCGATCCTGCCCATCGCTACCACAACTATACTGGCCAATAGTAGTAGTAGGACATAGATAGCAATTGATAATATAAATAACACATTCTCCCTCCAACAAAAGACCTCGTGTATAAGTTGATTTGTTCACACATTCTCCTAAACAATCAGCGTCACCATTTTTAGTAGCCATCGGGGGAGATAATAATAATAATATAACGACGGACAAAAGACATGATTTACAGCCCATATCCACGTACAGTATTTAGCCCTATATCTATAGGGTCTCTTGTGCCTCCCTTGTAGAAATATGTACACATTATGTACGTATGGACACACTGAGTGAATGCTGTGCGTTACACCCTCCATACTTTCCACATACTTGAACTTTCAAATGTTCTCGATGACACCTCCACACACATTCCTTTGTACACATTCACATATTTATGTAAGCGCTAAAATGCCTTCATTTTCTCCTTGAATTCATACATTTTATAATTGTCAATAGATTCCATTTTTTCAGGTAGCACAACCTCGTTTTCACAGGGAGCCTTTATAATGCCCTCTAAATAGTGGAGATACATATGTTCACATATGTATGTACATGCCTGTACATGCCTGTGTATGTGTACATTAACAGAGCATCATTTTAGAGAAGACGACTTAATTTATGGATTCCCTGACCTTGTGTCCAATCATTTCCAGAAGCTCTCTTCCTCCCCGTTTGTCGTCGGAAATTTTAGTTTTTCAGGGGAAATTTTGAGGGATGAAATTCTATCTCTTCCCGTCTCTCTCCCTCCCGTCGTCTTCGCTAAAGATATGAGCTCCTGAGAATCCAGCTCCTGAAATTGAAGGTTGTTGTTTTCTATAAGAAGAGAAACAATCACTAGGAGATAAGTAAATGTTGATTACCGTGAAAAAGAAGGCACATTGACGAAGATTGCAACTGTTGCCCAAAGATGAAATGGATAGCTGTATATTTTGGAGCTTCCTTCATTGCCCATGTCAAAAATGTAATATTATACATTTTTATATATAAGCAGTGTTTTTTAGGGATAAAAAAGATTCTCTCATACAACTCCTCCGCCTGGTAGGGACTCTTTCCTAAAATGTCTATATACATATATATAGATATGCTTTTGCATCAATTCCAATTGAGACCTTTTCCCTTGTCCCACAGCAAGGGGTTCAAGAAGATAGTTGTGCGGCTGCCGGTGGTTGATCTGGGGTAGTTTTTTTCTTTATTTTCCTACATATATATGACAGTGCTAGTCAATAGCTATGATGATGATCTATGTAGATATTTGAGCTATGTTCATTTTTCTTATAAAAAAAGAAGTTCATAAAAAAACGTAATAAATTCTTTATAAAAAATTCTTTGGCTGTTCTTCAAGAATCTATACATCCCATGGAGATGAAGGGTCTCATTAAGGACGCTACACTGACTTTATTCTCTTTTACTCATGAGCCGCAATGGTGGCTACGATTACGACAAAACCCCCAACTTGTAGCGTATCAAATGTGTGCCTTCTACATTTCGTGCATAGAAAAAACTTCCCTTTCTCTTTTTTGTAAAACTATCACTTTTAACCAAATTTGAGACATTTGACCCTCAAAGTATTTTCTACAGCTCCCTTTTGTACAGGGTGGTTCATCTCGTCCTAAACGCGTTTGTATGTTCTTGTAATCTCTGTAATTAACAGGTGACCTGGAATCTCTAATTTTGACATTTTTGTCGTCCTTTTTAACAAATCTAAACGATATATTATGATTGGTTGACCAGCGTGAGAACTGCCGAATTCAGCGCATGCGTATTCATATATTCTTGATATCGCTAGAAGTGGTTCTGCATAACCGAATTTGCTTTTAGTCTTGCAGTTTAGCAGTTCACTGGACAATTCCAGGACGATTCTTGGAAATCACTGGCAAATTTTGCACTAGCAGTTGTAAGACAGGTCGTACCAATACAAATTCCTGGTTTTTTAAAAACGGTAATTATATAAAAAATGCGGGAGACACCCTGCATCGTACACGCAGGGATAAAATAATGCCCTGGCCCTCCTCTTCACTTACCCTTTCAATAGGCGGAACATATCAAATGGGGTGAGGCAGTGAAAAGGAAAATCTGAAGACATTACATGTTGTGTATACGAATACACTTTAAGGATAAAATAAAATGAAAAGGTGAAGCAAATTCAGAAGCCTTATTTTCTTTCTTAACGAGTGCGCTACCGTCCATATATAAAAAAAAGGACAAAGAATAATCCCAAAATAACAAGTTCATCTTTTACTTTGTTTCAAAAAAAACTTTTTTTTAAATCCTTCCCCGCTGAAGCACATGTATACATTTATTAGAAAGAAAAGAATATAAAATAATGATGATAGGAGGAAGAATAAGAAAATCTATACCCCTCATCTCTTCTAATTTTTCCCCTTCGTGGCTTTTTATTACAGCATTGTATTTTTTATATCCTCCTCCACATGAAATCCTTTATATATTACAATATTGTTTTCTCCTCCCCTCCGCCTTTCGTCCATGGTGCAGTCCCTGTGAAAGGGGACCATTTAGCAAGTAGTCATGGGTTGAACAAATGGGGCAAAAGAGTAACAACAACAAAACAAAAAATTAGATATTTTATAGAGTGTATTCAGGTGGATGAGAATAAAAAATGGGACTATGAAGGAGTTGAGAAAGGATGGGGATAGAAGTGGGAATAATGAGGAGTGATGCGTTATATGCGGTGGTGCTCCTATTAGTACACATGTTAGTCACACGTTTCGTCCTTTTTACTCTCATGAATCATCCTTTTGTGGCTTCTTATAACTATTCAAAAGTTGCGGTTTCTTTTAAAGAAGCACCTCTCCGCACTCAATTCTTTGGGCCTCCTTCTCCTCTTCATTACTGTTATGGTTATTTACCAGTTTTTTTTGTAATACAACATTGAGAAATTATGATGATTATGATGGATTTGGGGTTCTTTACACTTTTTTCATCGCGCGCTCTTTCTATCTCTTTCTCAAATTTTTATAGAAATTAGTTCAGGATTTTGTTCCACGAGCGTGGAGTTAACTTTTTATTGTTCTATAGCTTCTCTTTTTTCCTTCCTCTTTGTCCTTTATAACGCTCTCTCTCCTCACCTCTTTTTTTCTCCATTTTTTTCTGTGTAAGCTGTAAGCTTTATTTACTTTTTCTCTGCTTTTATTTTATTTTCATTCTCTATTTTTCTGTTATCTTTCTCTTTATTTTTCTGTTTTCTTTCTCTTTATTTTTCTGTTTTCTTCCTCTTTATTTTTCTGTTTTCTTCCTCTTTATTTTTCTGTTTTCTTTCTCTTTATTTTTCTGTTTTCTTTCTCTTTATTTTTCTGTTTTCTTTCTCTTTATTTTTCTGTTTTCTTTCTCTTTAT
>JAQGBT010003939.1:0-18011 GCA_034698585.1 Disparrhopalites patrizii | reverse complement strand
TCCCAGTGCATAAGAACCACAAGCACACCTTTGACCATATACCAGGACCGTATATATATACATATAGTTAAAATGTGTATAGAAACACGTTTCTATACCGGCTCCCCTCCTATTATTATCTCCCTTACATCCACGTGAAAACGTCCCAAGAAACTCTCCCTTCCCCTTCCCCAAGTGAAACAATGGCGAAATGGGGGGAAAGAGATAGCAAGGAACAAAAAGAAGGAGAGAGAGAGAGAGAGAGAGAGGGGGAGAAATCCTCAAGGTAAACTTTTTTCTCTTCACACTTTCCCCCCTTAACATTCTCTCCTGTTCCAGTTCATCCCAAGTCATCGTCAACCGTTTTTTTTCTCCTCAGTTCATCCCCTGTGTGCAGACGTTTTCTATCAAGTAAAAAAATACTCCTCGCTTTTTTATCAAGTTTTTTCTTTCACTTGAACAAAAACAGAGTATTTTTCCATGGGAAATGCAAGAAAGAGGGAGAGAGAGAGAGAGAAAGAGAGAAATGTCCTCGACATTCTCCTTCAACATCCCTCGTTCCACACCTCCTGTCGCACCACCCCACCTGTCAATATACCGTGTCCCTTGAAGATGAGAGAAAAGCAGACGACGGAGAAGACAAAAAAAATTCATTTTTCTTGTTTCATGTTGCACCAGACATTTTTTTTACCCTGTCCTCCCATCCACTCTTCCTCTGGTAGAAAAAAAAAGCGACACACCAAAGAGAAAAGCCATCAAAAATGAATGCAATTTTGTCTGTCTGCACAATGAGGCACATATGAAAAAAAGGGACCAAAAAAGATTGAGAGACCGTGGCGATGGGGGGAAAAGCCGGGGTTGGGACAAAAGGCGAAATGGTGATGGCAATGGGAATGATGAAGAAAAAAGGAAGAAGAAAAATAGGAAGGATAGCACGAGATCGACCTTTCTCCCTTCTCTCCCTTGTCAGTACACCAAAAGTTCAACAAGATATGTCAACTCAAAACAACTGCCACTAATACCGCCGCTCCTTCTTTTTCCTTCTACTACAGAAAAGCTCCAGAAAAAAAAAGGGAAAGAAAAAAAAGAAGGGAAGGAAAGCCTCACCTAAATGTCCACTGACATAAAATTTGTACCACTCTCACATCCTTTTCTTGAGAGAGATACCCGGGGAAAGCGCACGCTTTCTCTCTCCACTCCACTACGTATAAAAAAAAAACTTTATAACTCCCTACTTTTATATACTTTCCCTTGTCACCGTAGGAACTACAGTCACACACACAGAATCCTGCAGTACTACTAGACAATTTAGTAATACACCGCAGGCTGTGGAAGGGGGAGAAAAAAAAGAAGTTGGGGCGGGAGAGGAGGGTGAAGGGAAAGCCACTAATGTATCCCTTCTCTCCCACAAGAATGTGACTTGTTTTATGCCGGGGAAAAAATATCAAGGAGAAAGCTACAGCAAAATTTTTGGGGAGAGAAAGCTACGAAAAAAGACGGAGACAGTCAAGGAAGATTCGAAGACGAAGAAAAATTTGAGCTGGAGAATGGACGGGGAGCAAAATCGAGAAAATTCCAAAGCAAAATCCAGAAGATTCCAGAGCAAAATCGAGAAAGTTCCAAAAGGGAAAGGTAGAGAAAAATGAAGACAGGGTAAGCTAGAAAAAATTAAGAAAGAGGCTAGTGAAAGAACCGGAAAGTTAGAGAAAATTGGAGGGTAGAAAGGGGAAAACAGGAGAGAGAGAAAGTGAGGGGGAAACTACCCCAATGTAACCAGGCCGTGCCGTGCACATCATAATATGGAGGGACTAATACCTCCACGCCTTTCCCTCCCCGTCCTATTCCCTGGGACCATCCGAGGCACTCCTCCATGGAGAAAGACGTAGGTATGAATAGAAAAAAAATGCATCCATATACCGGCAAACAGATATACCTACACAATTTACACATATAGAGAAAGTACATGGAAATAGACGAAGACATCGTCGTCGTCGTCGTCGTCCTCCTCCTCGTACCTCCACCAAAGAATAACGAAATGAAAATAAATGGCCTCGAAATAAGGTGGCAAATTGATCTACTGTATAAGATGGTACTTTAGATGCTTACAACACAGCACTTTTTCTCCAAGAGTATTACGACCAACACCACACGAAGATGGAAGAGGAGGAGGAGGAAAGAGGAGGATGAGGAGGAGAAAGAAGCTGCGGAAGAGACAGCGAGTGTGAGAGAGGAATGACTCGCAACGTGCTAGAAACGAATACTCGAGAGAGAGAGAGAAAAAAAAACGGTAAGAGTACTGCAACCAGTCAATTCACTCTCTTAGTTTTTCCTCTTTCCTCTCTCTCTATCTCTACTTTCTCAATTCAGTCTCGCTCTCTCTCATCTCTCCCTAATTTTCCCTCTCTCTCTCTCTCTCCCTCCTCTCGACTTTCTTCAATCTTTCCCCCTGACTCAATATGCACTTCCCATCACTCTCCTTCCTTCAGAATTCCTCCTTCCATGCCATGTCTAATACATATACATACGTAACAGAGCATTTCCCTTTCGCCCCCAAACGTTATTTTATTTGCCTCGAGAAGCAACAACAAAATGCCAATTTCAATGACCAAAGTGAGTACAGATAGAAAAAGGGAGGGAGAAAAAAAAACGCATTTCCCTCGTACAACTTTCCTGGTAGATTGCCGAAAAAATACATCTTCCGTATTTTAATTTTTTTTTATCTTCCCACGAGTTCCTTCCAAACGGCATAGGAGACCCAGCCAAAATAGCAAATAGAGGAGGAAATAAAATAAAACAAGGAGAGAAAGGGAGAACTTTCCTTTTTTTTTCGCTTCCCAAAAAACTATGCGTATTCGATTATCAATCTTATTTCTCTCTCTCTCCTCCATTCCCTGTCTCACTTTCTCCGATACATCCCAATAGCTCTTAATTTTTTTCCCTTCCCATAAAAACTTCCTAGGACTGATGCACGTTCCAAGAGGGGGGAGCTACAAGGACCATCTTACATGGACCCATATAGAAAAGCTCTGGTGAAAGTCTACGGAAGCATACGTAAGGATTTTATTTTATTCTTTATCTACTCCTCCTGCTTTCTCTTGCATTTATTCTGTGAATTTTGGAGAGGGGAATTTTGATAGAAAAGAAAGGTATATTTATAGACAAAAAAAATCCTACAGATAATACGGGGTATGTATACAGATCTATAAATAAGTTGACTTTTATAAACAAGTACCTTCACGTCCCCTGCCCTGGTTTCTATTTTTTTTCTTGATGGATGACTTGGGCAAAAGTTTAGTGTAATAGAAATCGGTTCATTTTTTTTTCTTGCTCCCTTGCCGTCCCTTCTTTTGTCTTCCATTTCCCTTACAATTTCAGATTACATTCTCTACTCTCTCTCTCTTTCTCTCTCTCTCTTTAGTTGATTTTGATTCCCTCACTCTCCGCTATTTTTGGCTCTGCCCCTCTCGAAGGCACTCTAACCAGCTTTCCTTTTGGCTTTCCCCCTCTCCATCTCTCGGTTCACAAAATCCTTATACATACACAGATATCTGGTTAGAATACGGAGAAAGCGAAAGACAAAAGAAGAAGAAAAAAAAAGAGAAAGGAAGAAATCTCCATTGGATGTATTTATGGAAGCAAAAAAAAGGGAAGATCTGAGAGAATGCACTTATGACATGTTTCCTTCCTTTTAAAATATACGACCAAGGGGAAAAAAAATCACGACTCCGTTAAAAAGATAAAAAGAGAAATACGGCAGACGGAGGCAGAAACATATATACAGACAGTCACTGTGTGAATAAAATCGGAGACAAAGAGAAAGGAGACATGGTCTTCCCCCCTATTTGTCTCCCCCCCCCCTCTGAAGAAAAAAAGGAGAGGCACTAACAGAGAAGAGGGGGCCAAAAAAAAAACGGGGGGGAAAAGGAATGCACGAGAGGAGCTTAAGTGGTCCCATTCAATCTTCCTTTTCCACTACGTCACCAACCACATAGCATCCTGGTAGTTCTCTTCGTCTCCTCGAGACTTTTTAAAAGAAGAAGTCGGAATACATAATATAAAACCCTTTTTTTTTCTTCCCTTTAGAAAGTTTCTTCCTTTTTTTTTATATTCTTCCTACAACATCACACTTAAGCTTCATCCAATTCTCAGTGACTTCCCAGGCACACATGACGTGATTCTTTCTTCTCCTCTTTATCCTTTCTCCAATTTATGGAAATTTGTGAACAAGGCATTAGCATTTTACAATTATTCCATCCCAGCATACATTCTTTTCTTTTATTTTTTAAATAAACTTCCACAGAATTCATTTCAAATTCATCCCAAAAATTAAAATCCCCAGAACTGACGTATACGTAGACAAAAGCTGGATTTCTCCAGGGCGATAAGACTCCGAAAACGCGTTTAACATGACAATGGTGCATATGGCATTTGATCGTGTGATCATGATGTGATCAGTGATGGCATTTTATATGCAATATATGGACAAAACTGTAGAAAATACATATATATATATATAATTTCTCTCTTACCTTTCCTTGCATGATCAACCGGATGGTGAGGGTAACATTAGGGTCATCAGCAGGTGAAGCCATGGTGGTAAGTTGAGATTTGTTGGTACGTTACAAGTGTGGAGTAGAACAAGTAATGGTTCAGTGGAGGTAACCCCTACAGTATACGTATAATGTACTAATACAGAGAGAGAGAGCGAACGGGTTCTCTTTTCCTATTTTTCTTCACACAATTAATTTTTCCTCTGTAAGAAGTAGCAAATAACTCCGGTTTCCTCCTTTTGGTACTGTATGGGTACAGGAATAAATTGGTTGGGTAAAACTTCCGGTTTTTGGAAAAAGTTGCTGGGTGACGACGGTACGATCACATACACAAAAATTGAGGGAGCAAATGGTATACCTGAAAAACAGCAAGAAAAAAAAATCACATTAATAATCAGGAATTATATTGGAAATCAGAACAAATTCAAAATCCCATTGAAACAATGGATTTCGATCAGGAAAGTATTGTCTCCAAAGTCATAAATACTTTTGTCTCGACTCTTTCTCCACCCTTTGAACACAAGCAAAACCCTGTCGCCACTGGCGCCTAATTTACTCCCATTTACAACACATTTCTAGTTTATGATTCCATTCCGCATGTAATTAACAGCGACGTCGGGGGGCGATAAGAATGTATTGCTTACTTCTGAACACACAAGCAGGGAAAGCGCAATGGAATAAATTCAAGCTCAGCTAAAGCACATCACGCAGAAACACGCTGAATTAAATATTCACAAGCTTTTGAATTTGAAATCACTACCAAAGTAGCGTAGAGCCGGTGATGAGTCACAAAATGTTTTCCTCGTCACTGATCACACAGTAATTGCACCTAACAATTCCTGCACAGAGTTTATTACACTTCCCCAAATCTTTTGAACCGTTCAAGATTTATCTTGAATTTATTTTTGATCCTGTTTTAAGCCAAAACTGTTACGGCAATACACTTTCCCTGTACTTTTTTTTACAACAAAAATGCCATGCAGTACACCGTGTCAAACAATACTGTAAAATAACCCTACGCACGCCCTCTCGTTCACTGGCAGTCTAAAAGTTTAGACGTATAATCGCACACCTTTAACAAATCTAAGTGATTCAGCACAAATCCTATGAGACAAGTAATCACCAGAAGTTGGTGCATTTACTTATCCTCAAGTCAAAAACCTACGCAAATTAGGCGGACAAAAAGTTCTCCGTTGAAACTATTCCTTTTTGCAGCAAGCAGACCGGCCTGTATACTACACTTGACTATCTCTTTTGAACATAAATGTTATGGCCGCCTAAGCAATAACTATAAAGGAGCAATTCCAACGGTTCCAATGAAAAAAAAATCAAGTTCATGTGAATGTCAAACCGGTGATAGTCCATGTACAAAAAAGTCCACAAAACGCCCGTGTAAAGCCAACAATAGCTATCAGCATAAAAGCAGAGAAATAGAGAAGAAAAATTAGAAACTTGAGATAGCTGTTGTGCTTCGTTATTGGGATCCAATCATGCCCATAATGATCCGCAACGAACGGTATAAGTGAGTCCATATTATATACTGTACAAGAAATACACTGATTTTACACAAGAAAAGTTTGGAGCCGCGAAAAGACAAACATATCGATCGATTTCACTTTTGTTTTAAATTAACCGCCTACCACACCACGCAGGGAATGGGAGGATGCATGAGGCATGGAAATGGAAGAAAATATTCAATTTTGCCAACTTTTTTTGATCAAGAACACTCGAACAAATCAAAAACTGTGTACACGCGATCCTCCACCGTGGGTCTCACATTTCCAATTATTACTATTAGTCGTGAAAGAAAACACCACACGAAGACACAAACTCTTTCCGGAGGCATGGAACTCACAGTTGTAAGTTAAAAAAAATTGAACAACCACCCGGCCCTGTCAAGTAGAGAGGAGAGAATCCTTTTTTCCCTTTACAAAAAAATAAATAAAATAATATGGCTACCAATATCCCTTGTCAGTTCCAAAAAAGTTATGGAGAATGAAAATAAAATAAATGTATAAGAATAAAAACCCAAGGCTCGGGCATAATTAAATCACCAAGGGAGTTTTAAACGACCTTCATGATGGAACATGATGAAGTGCACGGCCGACAGCCATTTATTAATCAACACCCTCAGTAATAGGGATACTCTTTAATAATGAGGCACAAGTCCCATCAAACTTCCTTTTCATTCCATCAAAAACTCGGCAGGTAATTGGCGGGTTATTCAATTAATGCGTCCCTAAACAACCTTTTTTATTTTCCCCATAAAACATGGCATTTCTCTTTTTAAATGACTATAATATTACAAAAACGAGCATTCTTAAGAGAAACGTGTAATAATTTAATACTGAAAAAGCAGGCTTTCTCCCCCTTTTCAACATTACGGAGGTACCGTCTTTAATGACATTATGTCCTACCCCGTAAATTAATAAGCAATGATTTCCACCCAAAATCAATAGTTATCACGGGAAATAACGCATTAACACCTATTTATGTGTGTAAAAATGCGCAGGAGCTTGTTTTAACCCACATCTCCAAGGGTTTTTTACATGATGAAACGAGGGAGCTAAAGAAATAAAATCGGACACGAAACGGCGCTTTCCCCCCGTAAAGGTGTAGGAATCCCCGCAGACATTTATAATAAAATTACCTCGTGATTTACAGCTACTTTGTTTTAACCTCCATAGTGGAACAGTCGTAGAAAAAAAAAACCAAAAATAACATCAAGAATGAGAAGAAAAAAAGACTGCACGAGTCCGTCTTTCTCCCTGTGTGTTCTAACCCCTATAAATAATGGAGAGGAGGGAGAATTGGCACGGTAAAAATTTAGAAGAAAAAATAAAACCTTGGTGGAAGAAGACGGAGTGTGTTTCAAGACGAAAGAAATACTTTTGCAAGCACTATTTACATAAAAGTATTCCCATTTCTATAGTAATGTTTCAATTACAACCTTCAAAATGAAATGGAGAAGAACATCCTCATCTCCCTCCTTTCTTATATGCTCCTTGACAAAATGAGTGACACAACGGGTGAAGCTGGGTGAAGACGGGAAATAAAAATAATAATTCTATGGAGCTTCCTCGGCCCTCCTCTTTTTTATTCAAAGAGTCAGAATAAACGAAAAACCGGAGCACCACCGTAATAGCTAATCGTGTGGGCGTGTAATTACACCTTCTTTCATTTTTTTTGTAGGAGTTCCCAATTTGTAAATTGCACAGTTTCCCTACCATAAAAAAAGGGAACTTGTTATTTTTGTCCCTTTCTACATAATTATTATTTTCCTTCCATGAAAAAAAAAAACAAGGGTAACGTACAGAAATATTCCCCTCCCATTCATTTTTTTAATGCAGAAGCCATGAAAAAAACGAGGTTCTCCCCACATATCTATGGAGCACCCTTCCTTGCTATTCTTTATTACCTCCACTCAAGTACGAAATGGGAGTGCAAGGAGATGGAGAAGGAGAAAAAATAGGGCCCGAGTCTTACATAAATACTGGCACGTACCAACAACCAGTAATTTCCTCACGGATGGAGAAAGAGACTGTGAGAGCGAGAGAGAAAACAAGTGGAAGAGGAGAAGGAGAGAATAAGGAGAGCGCAACATTTTCTGACGGACCAGCTGGCAACATGACTTATCTACCTTTATATTTTATCTTTTTTCTACATTTTTCTACATACTCTTGTTCTCCTTTACTGCTTTTTTCGTTCCTTTTCTCTTTCTTTTCCAGTCCCCTTTTGTTCGTTCGTTCTCATGCTCTTTCTTTATATCCATCTCTCCTCGCTCTCTCTCTCTCTTTCTCTTCAGGCCTCTCTCTTTCTTCCTCTCTTTTTCTCTCCTTTTCCCTTTCCCACTTCGCTTCTCTCTGCTCTCTCCTTTCCTCTTTCTCACTCCGTCTCTCCCATTGTCACATCGCCGCCTCTTTTCCCATTTCCTTTCTCGTTTGCCCTTTCACCTCTTTCCCTCTTGCTCTTTTTCTTCTGTTTTCGTATTTCTGTCCCGTTCCCTCCTGCAGTCTCTCTCTCATTTTCTTAACTTAGTTTTCTCCCTGTCTCTGGCTGTCTTTCCCTCTCTCACTCCCTTTTAATTTACTTCTCCTTCTTGACTCGAATTTCCTCTTTTTCCATAATTCTCCGTTCTGTTTTTCCCTCTTCCTTCTTAATTTTCTCTCTCTTCCCTTCTAATTTTTTCTCTCTTCCCTTCTAATTTTTTCCCTCTTCCTTCCTAATTTCTCTTTCATCTTGTGTCTTTCTCCCGCTTGTCTCTATTCTTCCTTTTCTCTTTTGCTACTATTTCTTTCTTCATGTTTCTCTTTCTTCCATTATCCAGTTTTATCTCTTACTCTCTTCCCTGTTATTTTTTTCCGAATCTCTCACTCTCTTGCCGTTTATTTATTTCTTTGAGTTTAACTTTTTGTTTTCTTAGGGGTTTCCCTTTTCTTGGGGTTTTCCCTTTTTCTCTTTCTCGAGCTGCCCTTTAAACTGGAGCATTTAATCGACCTTGAAATATGAACTTTACGTCTTTCCCCTCCACCATTTCCCACTCCTGCAATAGGACTGGTTGTAATTGTCATAAAAATGGAGCGAGGGAGCGATGGAGAGAGCGGGAGAAGAGTAACTACACATAAAATTCACGTGCCTCCTCCATCTCAGTAAGAGTGAAAGAAGATTCTCTCACTCCCCTCCAAATAATCTTCGATAAAAATTCAATGAACGACATGATACTTTCCATGATGCTGTTTTAACACTTTCATCCACCTGCCATTCTTCTTCTTTTCTATCATCTTTCCCTCTCTCTAAAAAAAAAAAACGTGCGAAAAAAAATTCCATACTGGCACAGCCATACCAAGTCATCCTCACAGTCAAATAAATCCCTTATAAAAAACCACGTAATAGTCGACATTGTGGAAGTCAAGTCACTTGGAAAAAACTGGGACGTTTCATATGTGTGTGTGTACAGTCAAAAAAAAAAGTATTTTATTTCTTTCCAGAGAAAATAGCATAAGAAAGTGTTGGGAGTGAGAGAGGGAAAATAGCCTAGGAAAAGTCGTTATTTGCCACCGTATAAAAACCATCACATAAAAGCACACTTTTACTATCTTCCCCAGCACTTTCAACCGTTTTTTCTGTTCACGTTAAAAATTTGGAAATGCTCCCCAATTGTTTTTATTGCCTTTAATTTCTCTGAAACATGATTGGGTATTTTCCTGAGGAGTACTACATAATCCTACACGGGCAGAAAAAAAGGGACAACTTATTAGAACGAGATTTCCATAAAAATTTTAATTGAATCACCTTCAACACATTTCTACTCAAATACACAAAACATATTAATATAATAGACAAATCTCCATCATCTACCACATCTAATTATACGATCCAAAAAGTATACATATACACATTTCAAGCCCGAATTAATTTGTTAATCGCATACATTCTTTTAAAAACGTCTCTCTCTCTCTCTCTCTTCCCGTCAGAGGGAATGAGGCCATATCCCATATCATATTCCTCCTCCGTCTTCCCATTTCTTTGCACACAAAAGAGTGCTACTACCAATCCCAAAGATTTTCCTTGGCACGATACAGACAAGACATGGGAGAAACTTTGGTGGAGAGAGAAGAAAGCGAAACTTGCATCAGAATTTATTAAATCATCCAGTTTGGTGGATGCATTCTAAAAACTCTCAAAACATATTACAGATATCCTTTAGAGCCACCACTATCCCGTATTGTGAGGATCTCTCCTATAGAAAATACATGCTAAGAACCTCCACAAAAGGAATTGCTCCCAAAGTTTCTCATTAAATTTGCAATCTCTCTTTCTTTTCCTATCCTCCCCTACTCTCTCTCTCTCTCCCTCTCTCTTTCCACCACATGCCTCCTGAGTCTTGTTACCAATACATTTTCTGGAGCGTCCATGCAAGGCCTCCTTGGTTTAGTCCTAGTCATAAAATGTTACACACACACACACATGTGCATACGTTTTTCCGCCTCGTTCACACACATGCATCATCCTTTACATCGCCAACGAGAGTAAGGGAAAAAGAGAAAGATCCATATAGAGAAGGTAGGATAGGAAGCAGAAGGCCACACACTGGAAAGAGAGACGCTTGAATTGTTTTCGATCAAGTGAAAAAAAATCTGCATGTACCTATACTTGCACACAATATTATTTTCCCTCCAAATATCTCTATGATATATGTAAAGTAGAGGGGAAAAAATGCTTTCTCCTGTCTCGTCCCTATCCCATATTTTTAAACCGTATTTCCTTCCATGCAAGACAGACGCATATTGGAGGAAAACAAGTCTCCATGGTATTAAAATGTACGAACGAATGGGCGATGAACGAGTGAGCAGACGATTGGCCAGAGAAAACGAATATTTCCTTCTATCCTCGCTCCTTTATTTTCTCTTTCAACCTTTTTTCTGTTTCTCTCTGTCTCTCTCTCAAATTTTTTCTTCGCTCTTTTTTACAATCTTTTCCTCTTCCTCCTAATCCCTTCTTCCTCTCCCCTTCTCTTTTTCTCTCCCTCGCAGAATCACTCACCTTCTTTTCTCTCAGCCTAAATGCCTGTCTCTCTTGTATGTCTCTACCTCGACTACTTCCACTACCCTCTTTTATTTTTTTTTCCAAAATATCTTCCATACGCTCCAGGCTACCCTGGTTGCGGCATTTCAACTTGCGTCCTTGCAGCCTTCATACAAATAAAAAATAACCTCCGTGCACCTCCGTTCTGTATGTATGTAGATGGAACAAGAGAGAGAGAGAGAGAAAGAAAGGGAGAGCCGGAGAGAGCTAGACGAAGGCATGTCATGATCGTATCATCATTTCACACGATACGGCTTCTTCACCCGGATCAGATCCGACTCTAGTCCCTGAATTATTGTACCCCAACAAAAAAAAACGTTGAGGTCTTCTTCTTCGTCATCGTCCTCTCCCCTTCCCTTATCCTCTACAATTCTCTCCCTATCCCTTTACATATCTGCCTCAAATGATAAGTGAAGAACGAACTCTTAAGCTAATTATTTTCTCATACCACCACCACCAACACGAATGTGTCCTCCTTCCTCCCACCATCTTCTAAGGTTTCTCCTTTCTTTTATCCCGTCCTCATGTAAACCCTCTGTCCTTCTCTGTCTCTCTCTCTCTCCCTCTCTTTTCACTCAGAGTCTCTCCTTCCAAGCTAGAATTATATGAGAAACGACACATGAGCCGAGATCCCTCAAAACCGTGTGTAGTTATATATACACAAATTTCCGTGGAAGGAGGATGAGTGGAAACCTTAGCAATTCAATTCACTAAATGCATTACAATGATAATAATAATACTATAAAAGACCTCCCAAATCCTCTGTCTCTCTCTTTCTTCCCATCTCCCTTCTGTCACTTTTTTCACATGCACATCCCTTTACAAACTAATTGGCACCAGGGGCACACTACTCCCGTAATCCCTTCGTCGGAGCCGACCTTTTCCAGGGGAGGACGACCAAGAAGAAGAAGACGAAGAAGAAGAGGAAGAGAGGAAGACATGGAGGAGGCAATGACCACAGCCAGGAAAAATAGTGAAGAGGAGGAGCAAGAAAAGCTATTATAAAAGACAAAGAAGGAAAAGAGGGGGAAAAACGCTTTGGAATTGAATACACTTTTCTCCTACTTCTCCACAGCAAGGGAAAAAAAAGGAATGGCAAAAAAAAAACTCTTTCACTTCTTTCCCTTTCATTCTGGAGTAGTACATACAGGGAAAATACAGTACCCTCGAGAGAAAGAGCTAGAGGAGAGAGAGAGAGAGAGAGAGAAACTGAGCCAGAGAGCGAGAGACTGAGGGAGAAGGAGAGAAAAGAAGAATGAGTGAATGGAAGAGAGAGAGAGAGAGAGAGAGAGAGAGAGACGAGTCCTTGTAAATTTTTCACAAGACTTGAGCCTCAAATGTGCGTCAAGTCAAGTTGAAAAAAGTCGAACTCAAACTCAAACTACTCGAGACGAAAAAGTAAAAAAAAAAAAAAAAAAGGAAGGAAGGAAAAGAAAGAGGAAAAAGGCAGAGAGAGAGAAAGAGAGAGAGCAAAGGAAGGAGCAAGAAGCAGCCGACCAGAGTCAAACAAAAGTTTGAGTTAGATCATCCGTTTGCCTCAATGTGTAAACCTTCATATTCCTTCAACCCCTTCCCATACACGTATTACATATGGCAAATGCCTGGCTTTTCATTTCTCATTTCTCCGGACGAATATGTTTTCTTTCCTCCATCTTCTTTTCCCTGGTTTTTTTTCCTCTCTCTCTCTCTCTCTCTCTCTCTCTCTTTTTTGCCAACCACCAAAGTGAAGCTATATAAGAAAAAAAGAGAGGGAAAAGAATCACTCTTTTACTCCCCATTCAATATGCCTTATCAGTTTCGGGCCAGAAAAAGGGGGGAGGGGAAGAAGGGAGAGAAAAAATTATATATCCCCATAATAATACATGGGGAGGGTTTATATACCTAAATACCCATGAACAAAGTTATTTCCTACTATTAATACCCCCTTTTTCATACTTCACCTGAATTTCATCTCTTCCCTAAGCACTTTTTTTTTCTTTCTTCCTTCTTTCTTATTTATACTTTTACTTCAACTCCTCGCATAGCTCCTATATAATGGATCACGACCTTCTCATATCCACACACACCAATGATGTATTTATGTACAATCCTATACATACTCCCAATATACCCGAAAAAAAATGTTTTTCTTTCCTCGTCAACGATGCCCATGAAATAGAAAAGAAGAAGGAAGGGACAATATAGGAAAGTGTACATAAAAGGGGAAAACTGCTGCTGTTGCTATTGCTGCTACTGAATTTTAAAAAAATTGACGAAGAAGATGACGACGACGATCATCTCACTCCCTTTAACCCTTTCGTCTTCTTTATATTTTTCATTCCTCCCTCCCTCTTTCTCTGTCTGTAATTCTCTTCTTCCCACTTTCTTCCTTTCGTTCTCTCCCTGCCGAAGCACAACGAAAAGGTTCGTATCGTGCATACATCCCATTACCATTTATACTAGGACTTCATTTTATTTCTTCAGTCGAGCTATATTTTTCACCCCTAGGAAAAAAAAATATTCTGTCTAACATATACAAGAATGCATGCAAATTACGGCGTACACTCAAATACCCCAACTTTATTCACCTTCCTTCCTCATTAAGTATGCATGCATTCAAAAAATACTATAAAAAATATTCTTGTGCACACAATACCCAAAACACACAAAGTCAGGCTCTTTCTCACTCTCTCTCTCTCTTAGTCGCTCTCTCTCCCTCTTCCCCGCACATAATACAAGCCTCATTTTAACAAGTCAACGAGAAGCGAGACATGGATTCTGTTTTTTTCTCCCCCTCCCCACATAAAATGCACCCACAAGAAACAGTCTCGTAGATATATGAGGAGTAAGTCAAGCAGCCAAAAAAAAAAATTTTTGTGGATGAAGAAAATCCCCTAGTGAAGTTTGCAATGAACGAGACGACAGTAAAAAAAAAATTCTATACACTACATACTCTCACTGCATAATATACATATGCATATATTACGTATAAGAAAGGAGGAAAAGTGTAGTATACCACGTCGTCATCATCATCTTCATCAGCATCATCATCTCTCCCAACATCTCTCAACCTCTACCTGATGAGTTCAAGGCAGATATTTTTTCCCCCTATTTTTTTTTTTTACTCACCGTCACCCCACAAAAACCGCATGGAAAAATACACCTACATATTCATTCCCTTATAGTATCCTCCAACACATCCGAATGCATGGAGCACATAAGTAAATGGATGGAAAGTAGTAATAAAGTCATCTAATGGTTTGTGTAGATACCAAGATCTACTCGTAAGCAGGTAAGCTCTTTCTCCCCTCCACCACCTCCTCCTTTCCCTCCGACGTCTTCGCTCCAGCACGCACTCGAGTCATCATAAAATATCACATCACATCAGAAAAAAATACAAAAAACTGGATCCTCTACCGCCATGCTTATTTCTATACTTTTGCCAACAGAAAATGACATAAGACTCTTTTACTAAACCGCTACCATTCCTTCCACATTTGTAACACCAACCACAAAAGTATTTACCTGCCAGACGTGGCCAACAACCCTGTATACGGATTTTTTTTTTTTTTTTGCAGTGAACGTGCGAAATGTGCTATCTTCCCACATTTTTCCATATTATGCAATTCCACGGACTGTCCAAGCATGTCTCCTAGCACGGTCTATATCAACCCCTGTACAAATATAACTATCACCTTGTCCGTATGACTCTAAAAGTAATGTGTACGTGCCTATCGCCCGCGGCATCTCTGGTCCTTTACCTGTCCCACACATGCAAAAACTATACGTATATTTAAATTTTCAAATAAATAATTTTTTTTTACACCCTGCACGCAAACGAGGACGGGAATTTTGCAGGGAGCGTCCGTACAAACAGGGCTTACATAATACACATATATGTATGTACAGACACACACCGGAATAGACACAGTATGACACTAAAAACCTGGCCATATTGCCTAAGCTACAGCATTTAGCATGGAAAAACAAGAGATTATATAGATACACATGAGCAGGAGGAAGCTCCGTCTCTTTCGGTGTGTGTTCCACGCTTTAATCTCACCTCAACGTCTTCCATTAGTTGCGAGTACGTCTACGATCATTCCCTAGCCCTAAATCACTCTCTTCCGAGCAGTGAAATTAGTCGTAGAGGTGGAGGGGTACACGCACGTTGGAGACATTTGGAAGAGAGAGAGAGAGAGAGCAAAAGAAAAAAAAGGAAGATGGAAGTGGGAAATAATTGTCCCGGCTCCTTTTGTCTCTTATTGTCCCTGCTACGTCTTTATTTCCCTCGGTGTGTCCCTTTCCTTCTTTTTTTTGTGGCAAAGCCTCGAACCTTCCAATCTCGTCTACTGCCTCTAAAAATCTCTCCTTTCCACGTTTCGTCTATATTACTTTCTCGCCTCTCTCTCTCGCTCGCTCTCTCTCTCTCTCTCACTCTCTCTCACACACTCTCTCTTACTTTATTTCTCGTTTACTCTCGTCCTCTGTCTCTCTCGCCCTTTCTTGTACTAACCACGACAAGAAATGCTTACCCAGACGCCTACCTTCATCTGGAGCAAAATAAAGCCCATCAAATATAACCCGCTCCTTTCCCTCTGTACGTCTCTTTCTCTCATAAAAACAGGCCCCGAAAAAAAAACAAATTACACTTTCCAACTTTCTCCAACCCAAAGCAACTCCGCTCCCTTTTTTTTCTTCTTGCATTTCCTCGGTCATATTAATAATAATCCCTCCGCCTTTATGGCGAACAATCATACCCATCCCGGGCAAAAGTGTAAGTTTTTATAGTACCTACCACCGTCCTACCTGGGAAATGGAGAGCTCTCTGCTCGTATATATAAATTTTTTTACCCCATACGCAACGCCTCCATGTTTTTGTTTCTTCATCCTCCCTTTCTTTCTATTTTTTTTAATTCTTCCCCGCAATTTCGCTCCCCACAACTTTCCTACTTTTAATCCCCTGGAACACCTTCCACATCCACGGAGAGCGAGGGAAGTCACAGAAAGTAACTTCCAGGTCGTTCTCATTAACACACTTTACTGGGGACGGGAAGATAATAATAGCCACAAAAAAAAACATTTTTTTTTCGAAAAGTTGGACATAATTTAATTTCCTAGAATCGGCTGTATATAAGAAAATTATTATATGTATGTATATATGTATATGCACATAGGATTAATCATTTCCCCTAACCCTCCCCCCGTTCCCAAAAAGCCACAATGTACTACCAAACAGGCACCGCACACCCAAAACCCACCAACTTCCATGAGCTTGTATAACATCACACATTATGCATAGTACATACATGTATTTGCTCAAATCAAAAGTATATTCTTATACATATAATTTGTTTCACTCAAGAGAGCATCACTGTTGTTTTTTTTTTTGTCTTACCCCAAAAACTCTATATAGTTCACCTCCCATTTTATTACCACTCCATCTCCTCCCCATTAAACTTTTTATGTCCAACCACAGACTACCTTTGCATTTATGTACGCATGTACCTATACATATACCTTCATACCGGGTCACATTTAAATTAAATAGGCCCATCATGCCTACTAGTACTGACACAGTGTAAGGAAACATATATGTATGTATTTCAACTAAACTCAACCCCTCATCTGTAGCTATGTCACCGCCGCCACTCAAAATAAATATGCACACAAACATAGTCACACACGACCAAGAATTATTTTCTGAGCAGTGGAGAAAAACAAATACTCATAATAATATTTGTATATATACATATGTTCCTATGGTTTGAGCAGCCCGGGACTCATCCAACCCCCTCCCCCTGCTCATTATAATGTAAACAGGAGCGGCAATGAAATACTAGCACACCGTGGAAAAGGAGAAACTTTCAAGAACTCAAAGCTCGATTTAATAAGACAAGCGGAACCAACTCAAATGATTCAGAAATCACATGAAGAGGAGGAGGGAAAGGGTATAGAGGAAAGAAAAGAAGAGGAGAATGGGATGAGGCAGACGACGACGAAGAAGAGAAATAGGAACATAATGGAGCAAACAAGAATGTAACTTAATACATGTGATTCGCACAAGTTAACCGTACTACAAGGGGAGACAAGGAGGCGAAGAGGAGAAGCTCGACAACATCCCATATTTCAATCTAAACACCCCAACATAAATACACACAAAACACCCGCACCTCTCTCTCTCTCTCTCTCTCTCCGTCTTTTCCCTTTTCTATAATCAAGGGGGAGAGAGAGAGAGAGAGAAAAGACCGTGTGTGTATGCAATTTTCTCACAGAAACTTCTTTCTTTCCCTCCCGGACAACTATAGCCATAATTACGTAGTTAATGTGTAAACAACACACACACACACACACATCGGGACTTTGTTATCCCTTCTGCGACGTCTCTTAAAACTCTCCTTCTTTTGTACAATTTAATTCCTCGAGACATGCAAAACCCACACATATGGTAGCAACTAATTCTCTTCTGCCCTTTTCCATTCCTTTCGGTTCCGTGCGCTCTTCCTCCTTCTCTCTCTCTCTCTCTCACTCTCTTTCGCTGCTCTCTCTCTCTCTTCCTTCCCTTCAAGTGGCACTTCTACTTCTTAAAAACAAAGTATTTTCAAACCTCTTCGTCCCCTCTCTCTCTCTCTCTCTCTCTCTGATTGTCTTTGTACTCACTCTCCCGTCCCATCCCTCCTCTCTCTCTCTCTCTCTTTGTCTCTCTCATACTACACATAAGTCTCTTCAGCCTCCAGTTCTTACAGAATCTTTCATCAGCCGCATTTCCACCCCTGTACACTTGGAAAAGTGCGCAAAAGTATACCTACCTTAAATAGTAGGATCTCTAGAAATCTCTAGAAAATGAGAAAGCGACACACACGACGAAGTGCCAGGAGGAGGTGGAGGAGAGGAAGAGAGAGAAACAGAGAGAGAGAG
>JAQGBT010003938.1:0-18012 GCA_034698585.1 Disparrhopalites patrizii | reverse complement strand
CCTGAAAGTATTCACAGACGTGTACTGTAACCAAATTATTAAATTGAAAAGTGTTTCAATGAAGTGTTTTCACCCTCCGTATGGCAATTATGACAATGCAATAGTATGCAGAACAGTGCAAGAATGTATTCCATGTTTACACAAGAATAGGAGACGACAGTACACTGCAAGCAGGCCCAATCCAAGACTTACGGGCAGTGTACTTTTTGCTGGTGACAGCTGAAGTGCACATAACCAGTTCTTTAAATATTTATAATGCATATAAATATAATACTTAATTACATATTACAGACATTTATTGGACCAAAAACTGTCGAAATTCACCTCAACCCATTAAAATCCAAACCATGAAAATTTTAGTGCATTAATTCCGCCAAGTATACTTCTCATTATGATCCACAATGTGAATTATTTAGTGGAAACTGTGGAAAGTGTAAAAATATTTGTCATGATTTCCCTGACAACAAACAGTGAGAAGTAGTCAATTTTCCCTTTGGGTCAGCGAGGTCATAACAGCGAGGTTTATATGAGTTCGTCTATACTACTAAGAAACCATATTATTTTTGCATATACATGAAAAATACCTAGAAAATGTTTTCACTATTGGAAGATAAACCGGAGACGCCGGCGGGCAGATCTGTCTTCTAGACGGAGTATGTCATAAGACGCAAAGGAGCTAGTCAAATGAGGTTGTCTGCCAGTGATCTCAACTTTATTAACTTTATTATTCCTATTATTAGGTAATTAATAATAACTTTACTCATTGTCGGTTTCTCGATATTTTACATTGTTCGGTTCATTTGCCGACAATTACGTGGGCGTGAAAACCTAGACACGAAAAAGTGAAAAAGCAGCTCAAAAAATAATTTAAGCGGGGGCACTGTGATGTGATACTGCCATGAACGACAAAAAATAATGGTCATCGCAAACGTATATAGGTAATGTAAATACTAATACATACTACAGATTTGGAAGTTGAGTTAGCATCGCTTCAAAAAGGGCTTCCCCAAAACTAGCAAAGCGGTGGATCCTAATGCCGCTGCCACAAAAGTTGCTGCCACCGTGATATTTACGACATGTGTGGCCAATGTCAACATCCCATTGTCGCTTTTCATCCGGTTAGCAATGTCGTACGCTATGGGCGCCACGGCAGCTTGAACCGTGCCCTTTGGGATCCAGCTAATTGCTATAAAAAGTTGTTGTTTCCCGTTCAGCTTTCCCATCCGACTAATAATAGCAGCAGCTATTATTCGGGCCTGGAGATAAAGAAAATCACTGGACGTTAGAATGAATTTGTTCTGTGAAAATTTCTGAAGTTGAACATTAATTAAAAGGGTTTTAGGTTTTAGTACACTCAATCCTATAGTCATGCACAGTAGCCCTTTCGCCAGAACATCCCATGAAATCCCTATAAAATTGGTTTTGACGCCAAAAATCCCGAAAAGGAAAGGTTGGAACACCCACCACAACTTGTTCATTTGTTCGTTCACCATCATCTTCAAAACAATAAATGTGCACGTTAGGTGAAATATGAGAGGCTACGAATATTACTAGGGAGTACCTTATGTTTCCCATCGTTCCCAGTTTTACTCCTCCACAAGGCTGCACTCGTAATTGTTCCACTAAAAACTGCCGGAGCACCGCCCTTGGGATAATGCAGCTTTGCCATGCCAATCATGGACAGGACACAACCGCAAAACAATGACATGGTCAGTTGCACACCCGAATCATCTGGATCCACGAGCACGCCCACGCACATTCCCCACACAATCCCAAAAGCAAAGCCAACTCCAATCTCGACCAGTCCACGGAGCAAGTTACCCCAAAAATCCTCTACAAAGGTTTACTTTCTTAATGTTCCAAGATGTCCATTTTATTTTTAAACAATTACTACGCCATGGAATAATTTCGTAAAAAAATTGGGTCACTCACGACTGTCCGATGAAAATATAAATCCGACCATGAGATTGGTCAGACAGATTGATAGAATAGCATCCAGACCACAAGAAGTTCTTGTTATGGAAATCACTTGCTTGCTCTGCTTCCCGCAACAAGTTTTATCCAGCGTGGCAAGAAGAGGCATTAGAATGACACCGGACATGGAGCAGAGAATGCATCTTTTTGAGAGTTCATCCAGAGAAAATGGTCATTAAATGTCAACACAAGTACAGGTCAAAGGCTAAATGGCATTAGATATTATACATATAGGTACCCCAAAAGTGCTGACCATTCCCAGGGAAATTCCAATATACAATATGCTGCCCATCCTGATATGGCTGCTTCAATAATGCAAGGAATCCCGGCCAGGAAAGGAGCAATGCTTTTATGCCTTCTGATTGCCTCCGGATTGACACAAAGTGCGCCTCTCGTGATAAGCACGCCAACAGAGATTAATCTAACATAATCCGAAATAGAATTACATACATCACCGTAGAAAAATGCATGCAATCTTACCAAATATTTTGAATAGTCAACAATGCTCACCTGATCGGATGCGCCACTCTTTCAAAAGCATCTGTAACCATAATAAATTTCAGATTTGCAACGACGATTCCAGCGGCTAACATTCCAACCAGAGGTGGTAAACGCAGTATTTGAATTACTTCCCCTGAAAATTGCAATATAGGCAGCCCAACAATTTCGTGAGGGCAATCATCATGGCGCTAATACATATATGTGTAAACATATGCATGACTAATTAAAATGTGTAATTAAAAAAATTTTACCCATAGCCAAACTAAACAGTTCCAAAAGAAGTAAACTGAAGGCGAATCCCCGAGGGAGTGCTTCGTCTTCTCCTACAACGCCGACAAGAAGGACCCAAAGCCCAAGTAAAAATATTGGGTAGATACCCAGCCAATTTTTGATGGGCTTGATGGACCATCTAGCTTCCACGAAATTGAAGATGGACTTCTTCGACTCTTCACACGTCCTTTGTTCATTTGCTTCTCCACACACCTTGGTTGGAATACAATGGAGCTCTTCCTTTGGCACTTCTAACTTAACCATGTCACCCCAATCTTCACAATGACGTGGAGATGAAAGTGGTTTCATGTCTGGTCTGACTTTGTAGGAGTTTTGACGTGAGCATCCGTCCCTCGAATCGCTTTCACCATCGTCGGGTCGAGAAAAAGAGCAGGAGGAGAGTTCGCTGAACACCACCATTCTAGAACTAAAGAGCTTCATTATTTAATTGTTGGGAGGCCATTGCAAAATTTGGAAGACAAAACTATCGGTTCCAGAGATAAATATAGGTTAAATATAAATTACCCGGGAATAATAAAAACATCATCTTTATACTCACTCACTGGCAATGCACAGTGAATCCCATGAAGAGAAGCTGCTGGACTTCCTTCCATTATGAGCTTGATGAAAATGTTTTTATAACTTTGTAAATTGCAAGCTCTTCGCTTCTCACTTTCAATTCTAAGTCCTTACGACTAATACTTGGTGGTGGCATGATCCTGTCCGTGGACGTTGCTCCAATGACACCATACCAATGCGCTAAAGGAAAAGGGACAGGAAATTTGTGCCTCGTTACCTTTACTTCCGGGACAACTCCCCGCACTTCGTTTAAATTGAGACATGAAACAATGTTTGCTTTTATCACCGATTCTGGAGGGTCGATTAATCCAGAGAAGTTTCAAGCTCGGCATGGAAGTAATATTGTTCATTAATGATATTGTATTTACGTTAAGTTAATATTTAAGTTAATTATTTACTCCCTATAGGACATGCAATCATTATTAACCGCAATGTTTGTTGCCAGGTCTTTTATTATATCCCAAAGATCCAACTAATAATTAGTATGATAACATAATCGTGTATTCAGAAGGCTACTCGCTCGCCCCGTCTTGCTTCAGTAAAGTGTTGATTGATTACTTTACTTTGTTCCAGCGAATAATTTCTCATTGATATATAATATACTGTTATGAATTTTTCCTTGGCAGGAACTCTTAATAATTGGTTTGGAAACAACTCTTAATAATTGGTTTGGATAATTAAAATGTAAGTATTTGCTGCCAGACGAAGATAGGGGGCGCTACCATTGCCTTTTGTATTTCAAAAGGTATACTTATACATACGTATTTTTATAACGTTTACGACCAGTTTGCATTTTACAGCGTTGTTTTCCTAGACTTTAAAATCATCTACTTATTACCAAAAACGTATCTGTGTTTTGCCATTCAGTGATTTTAAAAAATAGAGTTCGAGAGACTACACTGCACACCTGAAATTAATTAGAGAAGTGCACACATACTTATGTGTTAGTACGTCAATATAAATGTACATTATAATATGTATGTATAGATTCTAACTTTATTCTTTACGGGAACAGACCCTTTACTTATAGCTATTGGAAACATTTTTCAATCATCGGTTCATAAATGGTGACATAACAACTGATTGCTTTCTGAACATCTGAAAGCAAGCACGTACGTTCACAATAACGAACATGGTAGGGAATTATAGCCGCGAATATTGTTCTTTCAATTATTTGTTTCCAGTGAAATGTATTTTCAGCACCCGCAAAATAGAACTTGTCAAATTATTACTTATTCTCCTTCAATCTGCAAGTATTTATACAATGCATAAAAAATGATAGCACCAACAAGCAATAGTTTTGACATTTAGTGTGATAACGATCGGAGTGTGGACATCAAGAGCTTAGTTTGTCCGAGATTTTCTGAGCAACAAGTTGGAGGTCTTCTCGCATGCTATGTAGGATTGTACGGATAACTTTTGGCGTGGTTGTAGCCAAATTGGCAGGGAAACTGGCGACAACATCATAGAATGAAAATCCTGGGTGAATCACAGGGATGTAGTAGGCCACTACACAGACATTAACAGCAAAAATGAGGAGTTCTGCCTGCGTTCGGAAGTATCTATCGTTGCTGAGCATCTTCCCGCGAACACGTTTGTACAATCTTTGAGTGGCGTACACAAAGATCTTTTCAAGCCAAATACAAATTAATGTTAATGGCGGTAAAAATAATGTATTACAAAATTGCTATATATGCTTACTACATTTTTGCAACTTACAAAGACAGACGTGATGAATGCAAACAGTGTCCAAGATTTACACAGGGACTTGTGAAACTCTTTCCCAATAATACTAATTGCCATGGATGAAATCAGAGTCAAAGTTGACAAGGATGTTCCGAGTGTGATTAAAATTATTGCAAGCCACTCGCATCTGCTGACGTCAATCTGGAATGAAGATAATAATTAAATCTGGAAAGGAAGAGTAATGCCATGGATCTAACATCTAACACTGGCTCTAACCTTAGAATAAATAGTGATGAGTCCCGTCATCGTTAGTATCATCGCAGCGAAAATCATTTTTTCAGCAAACACAGTGGGATAAGCTTCTTCAACCCCGCAACAACAAGATGGCTTTACCGGGGATTTGTCTGTCCAAAAGCCAAACCAATGACTTGATTCCTTCTGTACTTGTGGCTGAACCGCCGGACCGCAACATGATTTATTCACCCGGTTTGTTTTAAGAATGTGCAAGGAATCAAAGAATACGAAAAAGCGCTGCAAAATTATATTACATTCATATGAGGAGACTTTCTTACATCATTTACCCGTCAGCTGTGAGCAGATTAACTGGATTCCACCGGTACTTGCCGCGTAATCTAATAGCAGCTGACGGGGGTATTGCACCAAAAGAAGTTGCTTGGATTCCTTTAATATGTATTTTTAACCATTATCTTTTAGTGTGTTAAGTTTACCAAAAATATCAGTGACAAATAGTTTGCAGGAATACGATTCATTCCGAAAATCCAACTGACGACAGCGAACATCATGACCTCAAAACTAAATCATAAAGGTCTACATCATTTTCATGCCTTATTTTCCTGCTATAATGTCTTGACTAAATGATGGACAACGCACCACATTGTGACCATTATGTGCCTTAAAGGTGTTTCCTGAACTTTCTCCCGTATTTCTGGTCTATTAAAAATTCACAAACATCAATATTTATTTGATTTCATGCTCTCATAATAGTAGCTACTCTGACATATTTGGATGAATTTCAAAATTCTTACACGAAACTCATGAAGACGGCAACAGCAATTGAAAAAACAATTTGACACCGTTTGATGTACCGTACTATTTTGGCGTAGCTGTATTTCGGCAACCATTCTTCGCTAATGTTGGTTGTTGTCATTAACATCATCATTTTTTTAACTGATGAAAGGTACCTCACCAAGGGCCTGATTTCTAATTTTTAGTAGAAGGTTCTTCCTTCTTACTGTAAACTGTAAGAAATCAGAGGACCGCACGGGTCAACAACAATATCCGCTTTATGTTTTGTATGTACATACAATGTACATATATTTGTGCGTCCAACGTTTACTCAATCAGGTCGTCGTCAAATGGGGCAATTCAACATAGCCGAGTTTCTAGAATCAAGAAAATCCAGCCAGAACTCCACAACTCCGTTAGAAATTGTATCTCAATTATTAACAGGATAGATTACGATTACATTTGTTAGCATTCGCTTGTCGCTGTGTTCGAATTGTGTGACATAGGATGGCTATAGGTAATGACAGTATCTTTCTGTTTTTGTTGAGTTATAATTAGAAGGTTGAATGAGAATTGTAGAATCTTCACTCTTTACGTCATGTGGTCATGTCATGTCCTCCCAAGTGTCCCATCCCAAGTCTCAATTGTCTCAAGTTCTCGTGCGGTGACGGATGACGTGGTGATTCTAGTGATTGGTAATAAGTAATCAATTGGTGATGTGGTGAAAATCACACTACCAGCAATGGCTACCAGAGTAAAGCAACTATTAAGATTAACTATAGAGGTTTGTGGATTGCAATTGCAGGCAGAATGCAGAATAATATTTTAAAAAGCAGAACGTAAATTGTAAGCACATAATTATTATATATGTATAATATATACAAGGTATTATATATACAATGTAATGTATATATAATATTTATGTCAAAACCAGTTAACCAAGCAAGCCGATGCATAAGCGCACGCCCTAAACCTAGCGACGCGACACATATTCAACAAAAATAATACAAAGGCCAATGGCGAATTGAGCTGAATAATAACAAATAACAACTAACAACAACAATACAATAAGAAATTCTATTTCATTCGAACGTCCAATCATAATTATTGAACGATTAAACGGACTTATTATCTGAACATCTGAAGTTCCATCGTAATTCTACGAAGACAATCTCTTTGTTTGTGATAGTCACAAGTCACAACGTCACAAGTCACAATAAATTCACAACGTCACACAAGTCACACATTCACACACACAAAACACAAAACAGAAATAATAGAATGGTTATTGAGCCAATATACGCACAATACGCAATACGCGCAATTGTGACTTGTGACTACGAATGAGATGTGCACGTGCACTGTGCTGTGCCTCAATTTTTTCCGATTATGTGTTTCGAAATTTACAACATAGTTAATATTACTATATGCATTTTGCCTTTGTATTTTTCTGAACGAGTTTGGTAGTTTCGTTTGGTGTCTCAAAAAATTGCCATGAGCTATAGGGTATACGAGTATACCTGTCACCTGCCCTGTGACCTATTAAGGTAAACAAATTGGGTAAAAATGTTAACATTGGAAATTGGAACTTGTACATGTAAAAGAAAAGACTACTTACGAATTGGCCTTTGAACTGTGCCCATAAAAATACATGCATTTACTTTAAAATGCCGTGCGCTGGCAAATGCGTCAAAAAGCCTAAACCCGCTCCGGACGAATCCAAAGAGGCTAAAAAATCAAAACCAAAGTCCGCTGGTAAACAGGCAAATCCCCAACCATTAAGCAAATCAGCCGTTCTTACTTTTCATAACGATGCTGCGGAATCGGATTCGGATTCAACAACCTCTTCGGATTCCTCATCTCCAAATGAAGTTAAAAAAAGAATAAAAATACCAGCTTTGAGCAAGAACATTTTGCAAGGATTTCCTATATTCAGTCCAACCAGAATAGATCCAGATACTTTTGGAGAAGAAGAACTAGAAGTAATACGTATAACATTATATAGCTACACTGAATGCATGGACACATGCATGTATACGTGCATGCATGTATACATCATGGACTTTTAAGGCCAACGGATTCTTTGTGCTCATGAGCTAAGCCAGTAATATTTTGTTTGCTTTCATGGTAAAATACAAGATTTGGCAAAATTACAATGAAGAAGAAGAAGGCGATGAAGAGGAAGAATCTGGCGAGAATAATCAATTCGGCAAATGGGGTTGCGGTAGACGAGATGTGAGAGATGTTAGTGCTGCCCCCTGCTTTTATTTTTTCGTCGTGTGCCTTACTAATTTATTATAAAAATTCGAGAATATTACAGACTACAGTGATAATTGATATGGTTAATCGTTAATCATTGGTAGTGTAAGTTGGTCTTTTACAGTGATGTTTTCATCTAGGCTTCAGGAAAGCTTGGCAACTACCGACCTTGCCTTCAGACGAAGTCTGAAAAGGAGTTTGCATCCGAATACATCCATAAACTTTACCACGAAGATCGTCATGATCGAGCAAAATCAGGGAAAAACAAAACGAATTTGCATGTTTTAGGAATCCATACGCCTGTTACTCCTGTATTTGACACTCAAGTCCAGGAACACGAAGGCGGGTATCATCATCACCAGCCAGTACAGTCTATTTCTCTATTTCAATACATTTCTTTCCCTACATATTTCCTTGAAAAAAAGATTTGAGCAAATAACCATTTTTGTACAGAAAACATTAACGGAGGATCAATTATTGTGGAATACAATTTTTGTCGTGAGGGTATTCTTGTTTTTCTGGTTTATACATCTTGTCCAAAGCGTCGTATTCTTCTTCCCCTTTCTAACGTAAACCTGACCACTTTGTATATTGACTTACAAATATTGGCATTTTCGCTTGTAAATATTTGACTACCATAAATATATTATCCTTACAGCCATTTTATCTCAGCAAAACTGCCGTTGTTACAGCCAATTTGGATTGTATGTTTGCCCATGTGAGTGTTTGCCTATTTGTATATCTTTTAAAAACTTGCTCGTTAAGAATGATGAAAACTTTTGCGTGACATAATCCCTTTTGAGTATGTGCACAACCTTTTTTTTTACTCCATGTAGTATGTGTATAGTCTTTCTGTCTGTTTTCTCCGTCGTCAACTTTTGGGGTGCCTCATTTCCCCACAATGTTGTCACAGTCATTATCTTTGTAAGCTTCTAACGAATTCGCTTCCATACGTACATATACATCTGTCTATCTATATTTATCTATTCTTTGTTTGTGTTGCAAGAAAGGGTACTAAAAGATAAATTTTTGACACATCACAGGCTGCCCTGTGGGCTTTTATTTGGCTCATCTTAGGACTGCATTGGCAGGATACGATAAAGTACACTCTCCTTAATCTTAGTTCCTACTGTTTCTCCATGATGGCCACCGTCGTTCTGCACCCAAAAGTAAGTCCATATAAAAGTAAGTTCATATAAAAATGAAGAAAAGCAAATTTCATCCAATTCAAATCATACGGTACGACCTTGCAATGACGGAGGAAAGTGTAAATTATTTAGTTTGACCTCCGCGGAGCTGTCATTTACTACATAATGGTCATCGCTATATTCCTGCAGACAACAATCTTGTTAGTTTGTGTGAAATTTGGGTACATCAAATTATCTAATTTGGACTATACACTTACCATCATCTTCATTTCCACCTTATTTGCTTCAGTGGGCATCCTGGTAAATCGATTGATTAACTCACAATATTGGTTTAAAAGAAAAAGTCAATTTATATAATGTTGTAGTCTTCTACTGCGTTTTCTTTTGGCAGTACATTTGCTTCGAAGTCACTGAAATGCTAAATGGAAATCGGCCTATTGGATGGCCTCATCAGTGGGTATTTGGAATTCTCTCCGTTTACCACGATTTGGCGTGGATAATTTGGGAAATCATGCAAATTTGGTACTATATATGTAAGTGACTCTGTCACCCTGTCTAATTGTAAGCAAAATCGTTTAACTCTACAGGGGGAATATAAACATTTAAAGTCAACAAATGTATTTTTTTGAACTGTATTTACATTTGTGTAATTCTTAAGCAAGTACCCTGCACATACTGCAAAGAAGGACAGTATACAATTTGGCGGCGGTGGAGATGCTGCAAAAACCGACCGTATTACCAGGCACCCACAGGGAAAGCCTGACACAACCCGAGTTCAACACCGATTTTTACAGGATCGTTTTGTTACTAATCAATTCGTTTATTCTGTCTTATTACACTTACTTTACCCCACATGTTTGCGTCAATCTGTGCAATAGTAAAGTTGATGTTTTTGAAGTACAAAGAAATAGATTGTCAGGCTTTTTTATTTAATTCTTATGGCTTAGATAATTGTTCTTTTAAGAGTAACAACAGTTTTTAGGAGTACTACTACAACATATGAGATCCAATTTTATATTTGTTTATTCACTTTGGTCGGGCAACAAACGATTTGACAAGAGAGACACTTTTTAGACATTGCAGTGGGGCTATAATAAAGGTGGTAACGGTTAAAGCCTCTAAAACACTGTTTTATTGGATTTGTCATACTCAAAATAGTGCTTGCATGCTTTTTAAAATAGCATTATTAGCAAACCAAATCCATATATGACTTTAAAGAAAAAGCTGCACTTTTAAACATCATCTAGACATCTCATTTTTCACCCGTTATGAGAAATTACGGGAAACGGGATAGTGTTGCGCGGAGGAACAATTAGGAGAGGTATAAATCACACCTTGTGCGATTCCTCCACTTGAGAGAAAGGAGCCTGGATATTGCTGGCTTCAGCAATTACAATTATGGATGTGAAGACGATTATGACAAATTATATTAGGTCATTAGGTGACCTATTATAAGATTTCGAAAGTGGTTTATCCTAATTGCTTTGTTGCTTTCGCATTCACAAAGGGCTTCAAATCTGCGAGGGCGCAAACAATATTGCCATCTACAGGCAGAGAAACGACTGGACCATATAATTGCAGCTTACAAACATGCAAAGGCTATGCAAGTACTACATTAATATAAAATCCGTGTAACCCTTTTATTGTCCGGGACTTCTTCTGTCCGTCACGACCATCATCCGGGGCGGCATGGCTGTCACGGGCACGGAGCGGCCTAATGATCAACTTCCTGCAAAATAGTAGGTTAGGTAAATATTTCAAGCATAAGGTATAGATTTTGATTTTGGGATCATATTCACAATGATTCTCCCTGATATGAAACTAGAGAAATCGAATCACAGTATGACATCATGGTTAGATGGTAGTCCCCGTGACATAGACCCACAATACCATAGTCGTTTCCTTGCAAGTCGACATTATCCTTTATTTTTAATTCGAATTCCGCTGGAAAAAGGTTTTTGGGGAAATCTTTATGGAAGGCCCCAACTTAATTACCATTTTGTAATCACAAAATCCGCCTTTATTAATTTTCTTTCAAGTTCCCCCAAACTAGCAAATTCTCATTTAAACAAGAAAGTACTCTCTACGTTTACCCTCTTTTATTGTGTCTTTATTTTCTCTCGTTTTTTTCTTGAGTACTTTCGCCCGTTTCTTTTCTCCCGTTTATTTCTCTCTTCTCTCTAATTTTCTCTCGTCTCCTACTCGCTCATTTTTGCGGCTCACTCTTTCTAATATTTTTCTCTCATACCTCTTTCCATCCTTTGTCTCTTTCTTCCATCTCATCGTTTGTTTCCTCTCACTGTCTCGTTTATCTGTCAGTCAGTTGGCGTCTAGCTTCAGTGGTGTAGCTTCTATTTTCAGGCAAAATGTTTATGTTATGAATGCCTCGATTCCTGACATGAAAGGGAGAATGACAATTGAAAAGCAAAACTCATCCTGAACAAATTTATAATAGTCATTATCTAATGTCATTCCATGGAAGGACATTTTGTGACTAGCTCACCAAGGTACAGAGTATAGATCTTTGCGTGATGTTTTAAACTATTATTTTCCCTTGTATTTGTACAAATAAAGAAAGAGAGTTTAAAAAATTCTTGGTAAGCACTCAAACTGCCAAACAAATATTACCAGTATAAAGAAGGGATTTCCTAGAAAGTTTTATAAGTTTATGAGAAAACGAAAAATTAAACTTAGTAGTCTAAGTTTGTGATGAGTGACAGGAACTTAAAATGCAATTGGGTATGACGTTCTTCTGTCTTTCAATTAGTATTCTACAGAGTGCTTTGTCTATATATGTAAATACCTATGTATATGTAAGATTCTTCTTACTCTTCTTAAAGAGTTAACACAATGTGTGACATTGAATAGTCCTGTCCTGAGCTTATTTAGCCCTTCCCCCGCAACCTGTACCAGAATGGGAATACACGTGACTTTTTAAAAGTCTGCAGATTAAGTAAATATTGCAATGAATTCTAGCATATTACAACAGGTAGGCATTTTACATGCGTCCTGCATAACGTGGACACAGTATTAAAGAGAATTTTCCTGTTGTACAATTATTACATTGCTTACCTACGTATTTTGATTGGTAGGTTGCAAATATCAGCGCAACATGCTGGGAATTTAAAGATGTTGCATTTATTTTTTACAGCACAGTTTTTCCTCTTGTCATACTATGTAGCAACTAGCAACTTCTGTTGGAGATTTATGCATACAGATGAGGAAGTGAGGTGGCACACACAAACACAAGATTTTATGATGGTGCATTCAGTGTTCCAAATATGGCCATAAAATGGTAAATAGTGCATCCTCACACACGAAAATTAAATTTTCAGTCAGCGTTCGGGGCAAGCTTGCACAAATACTTCCACCACATTTGTACATATTACCTATGAAGAAACAGACTTTGTTGGTGCTGAAGTTGCTCCGCGAACACAGACAAGAGACAGCGCGTGAAAGTGTGATCATCATTCCAATGTGAATGTATACAGATAAAAAGGAACTGGGTTGACGCTGCCGGCAAAAGCTGTTACAAAGCATGGATTCTGTGTACTTGATAAAAAGCGATAAAAGGACAAGGAATAATCAAATAACAAATAATTTCCAGACGCATTTTTCGTACGGTGTGGTTAAGTCTCTAATAATCAATGAGTAAAAAACGAGTGAAGTGAAGCTTTCCCCCAACTGATATGTCTGTGAGCATACTATAAACGTGCGGGGATTCAACCAACTGGAGCAAAAGAACTGGCCAGAGACCATTGTGTGCCCAAGATACTTGCTTGTCGGTCATTGTTCGGAGATTTTACTGGGTTAGTGGACAATCTGTTCGGGGATTTTTTTTTTTTTTAATATCTTCGCACGCCCATAGGAACTAGACCGTTAATAGTGACTCTTCCGTGTTATTACCAGAAGAGAAAGGAGGTTCGTTGTTATTACTGAGCTGTTGTGAGTAGTTGACACCGCCGGTGCAAACTAATAAGTGGGGGCTGCGGTTCATAAACATTAAATAAAATGGAAGTTAATGTGGTTAGATCTAGTAGGCTTAAAATGTTTTCCCAGCTGGCTCTGGCAACTGTACTTTCAATTATTATTTCTCCTACTTTATCTTCTGACCTCCCTCAAAACACCGCCGTTAACCTGTCTAAACATCCAATACTCATAATAATTTCTTACGATGGCTTTCGCTATGATTACTTGGACAAAGCTAATACTCCGAACTTGGACAGAATTAGGCGCAGTGGGGTAAGTGCTCCCCACATGGACAATCAGTTCCTTACTTATACCTTCCCGAACCACCATTCCATAGCCACAGGATTGTACATTGAGTCCCATGGAATCATCGCCAATTCTCTGTACGATCCCCTCTACGGAAAGGTGCTCAGTGGCTACAACAATGAGCCCGGATTCTGGAACTACTCCCAAGAGATTCTTCCTGTTTACGTAAGTTCATTTATTTTTAAATGCGCACAGTGCACTAAATCATACTCTTAGAACTTTAACAAGAAATGCCACCATAATAGCTTAAAAAATATTAAGAAATTTCGTCAGAAATTATATTTATGCAAACAATTTGAGGATTTCTAGAATGCAAAATGCCGTGATTTAATATTTTTTCGACGAAACCTTACATATCTCTGCGCAGACTGTGAATGAATTAGCTGGAGATGGTCGGGTGAGTGGCGTGATGATGTGGACGGGCTCGGGTGAGCCCTGGGGAAAGAATGACACCCACGCCACACATACAGTCCTCTACAATGACTCCATTCCGTATGAAGACCGAGTGGACACGGTGATGTCCTGGATTACAGATCCCGAAAAACCGGCCAACCTAGTATTCTTGTATTTTGAAGAGCCAGATTCCACGGGGCATGACAAAGGGCCAGAAGGACCGGAAATTATTCACGCTATAGAGCGCATGGATAATGTCACGGGTTACATCCTGACTCAACTGGAACAATTGGGCATTTCGGACAAAGTCAACCTAATATTCCTCAGTGACCATGGGATGGAAGAAATAAAACCACAGCAACGAGTGGAGTACAAACAAATCGTGGATCCTGCGAAGTACAACAACTACGGGGGGACTCCAGTGATGCAGATTTTACCAAAAAATCTGAGTAAGCTCGATTTTCTTGTTATTTAATTTTGCATGGGGTCCCAAATTCTATTTTGGGCCTCCCTCTAAACTCAAAATTGCAGCCGCAGGATCGAGATGGCTTTTTTCTTTAAATCTGGAATATAATTCTGAATCCTATTGTTAGTATATTAGGAAACACTTTATTATTATTTCGGGTAAAAGCAGGAAGCAGTAAACAAAAACAAGCATATGTGCATGCACATAGGTATGTATACTATGTACATATGTATGTGCTTATGTGTTTGCGTACCTATATGTGAGTAGTGAGTATGTATCTGTATAATATGTAGTAGGTATGTGTGGGAATTTCATTTATGCATCGAAATCAACGTTTCAACACAGGTCTAACTTCCGTCCCGGTGCTGAAGTTAATTTCTATGTACTTACTTTGGTTGTTTGTGTATTTGTTTTACAACGTAAAAATAAGTATTCATTATTCATGTGTATTGAAACCATAATTGCTTTTGAAAGCATTCTTCAACCTGGCTGACGGATTTAAAACCATCCCTCAGGGTTAATAATTTACCCTCATGAAGTATTTCATGAGCGTACCTAAGTTATCAAGCACAACATTATTACTGATCGGTAAAGGATAGAAATATACTCAAGTATTTGCCTCGGCAAGTAACAAAATATTACCCACATTTATATTACTTTGTAAAGTCAGAAACACTTAAAAGTGACAGGTACTCTTTAATGGTTCCTATTCCACACCTGTCCATTTTATCGGAAAACTGGAGGCCGCAGTGACTCAGATTGCTGGCAAATTACGCAGTATTGCTACTTTACAACCGTGTGGGGCCCATGAAGTATTAATTTTAAGTATGTACGTATTTATCATAGTATTATTATTTTACACAGGTGAAACTAAAGAAATTTACAACGCGTTTCAAGCGGAAGCTGAATTGAATGGCCACTTTGTTGCCTTGCTGAGAGATGAGCTGAATGTTACAAAGCCCCATTGGCATTATTCTAACAACCGACGCATCATGCCCATCCTCCTTGTTGTCGAGCCGGGTTACGCGTTTAATGAATCTTGGAACGGTAAGGCGCAGTACAAAGGACAAACTTGAAGCAAAAAATCGTTTCATTAATCGACAATAATTTCTACAACACTTCACCTTGTAAAAAGGAACCTTGAACTCGCTAGTTGAACTTTATCAGATTATGTCATTGTGTGTAATGCAATTGCATGACATTTCAGATGATAGTACACCCACTGGTGCCCATGGATTTGACAATACCCACTCAAACATGTGGCCTTACTTCATGGCCAGAGGCCCTTTATTCAAAAGCGGTGGGGCAATGGTTGAAACTTTCTCCAATATCGACTTGTACCCATTGGTTTGTTTGATTATGGGTATGGAGAAATTTGCTGGGCCTCATAATGGATCTCTGGCGAGAACTTTGCCTTTGCTCAAGACTTTGGACTTAGGTTTAGATGGGAATTCTCGCGGCGTTTCCCCACCAGGGGGACACTGGCTTTCCAAATCAGGTATGCTACCTATGCTGGTGCTGTGTAAATTTTATTGGCACCAAGATTGCTGGCATGAACTAACCACTTAATGTACGTAATATGCATAATTATATATTAATTAGTAATTATCGTTTCTGGAAAGAATATCGTCGGTGAAAAATCAAATGTAGTCATGCTCAGCCAGCACCAATTTACAAAGGAATCATTTTCAGTTTTGCTTAATGCACTTAATCATCTTCAGTGTAAAGTATACCAATTGATCACTTTGGGCATTAGAAAAAATTGAAGATGATCACTTTGTGAAATATCTCTTGCTGGAAATGATCACATTTGATTCTTCACCGACGAGATGCATGCCTAAAGACACACATGTGGTTGTCTGTGACGAGTTAGCCGCAAGACAAATGGTTCTAGTACACAAGTGGATAATTACGGCCACAGTAAATTATATTGTGTGCGCAGTGCACAATATAATTTACTTAGAGTAAAATTAGATTATCTGCAGAGCAGTATAAATCAAATTATTAGTAGAATTAAATGTCAATAATACTTGCAATTTGCAATGTTGCAATACTTGTAAGTACATAATGTGGTTTCTTGCGATAACATTTTGATGGATCACAAATTGACGTGTACCATCTGCTCTTCTAGACAAAGAGCAGGAAACTATAATATACACGGTATATGGTTTCCGTAATCTAATCAAAAGCAAAAACTATAATGGCTGAAAAGTTTCTGTCCTGGTGTTATCGCAAAGAGACAGAGATTTTAACTATTGAAAGTGTAACAATAATGAGTAACATGTGTATGTTCATACATGAGTGTGTAAATCGGATAACTGCTAAACAAAAACAATTGGGGAATACGGGATATTTTTTTTCAGTCCCATATGCAGAGAATATGCATGCTTTATTCACGTTAACTGATCGTGAGGACGCTACTTTATATCATAAGAGTAGGGCATGTAGTCATACCTATAGCGTCAGGTTGTCCAATTAAGGCTGCTGATGTGTGTATAATAAATTGGAATATGTATATACATAGTTCTGTACATTGATACATGAAAATCAGTAAAAATACATGTGATTCTCACGTGTTATTATTATATATTACAGGACCAATTATTGGACTAATCGTGGGAGTGTTATTTTTGTCAATCGTTGTTGGATTCCTTGTCTTTAAACACCGCCAGTCAAGATCCGAAACTATGGAGCTCAATTGGAATGGGTGATTTGTCACAACAATTGCCGTCTTTCTACCAATAGCTAATTAAATGTTAGAGAGTGACTTTTGTACACATTAATTGATGGAATCTAATATAACAAAATTTTTTGTAAGTAGTGTATAGGTAGATAGTAGGTACTCATAGGAATGGGAAAATAGCATATAACTAACAATAAGTGACAATTTGTACACGGCCATAAATATTTTATCAACGTCGAACTTCCTAAACTCCAAACGTTTTCATGAAGAAAACTCTCTAGTCGCTGTGATTACATCACGGAATACATGCTGTATGACACAATAAATTTATTCGTCTATACAAAAATATGGCGGAACGCTTGAAACCACCAATAAAATTACATGATAATAATGGCAAGTAAACGACAATCAGCAACAATTATTTTTCTAATGCTAAACATTAAACGTATCCCATGTGGTTCAAGAAGTAGGAAGAGGTAAATCCATCACCAAGAATCTTGACCCATACATTTGTGTAGAAAGTGAAAGTGTAGCGATGGCTAGTATAATATAGAGAGTTTGCGATTTCATATTTTCTACGGGAACTGGAACGTGAACACTAAAAATTTTCACTGTGCATTCGCGTTCCCGTGCGGTTCAAAAAGGAGTGTGCGAATTTTTGTGAGCCGGACCCGTGACGGTATTACAAAATAATTTATTTTACAAGGATGAACTAATTTTAATTACCTTTAAAATATTATTAAGAAGATTTT
>JAQGBT010003937.1:0-18012 GCA_034698585.1 Disparrhopalites patrizii | reverse complement strand
AAAGGAGAGCAAAAAGAGAGAAATGGACACAAAAAAAGAAAGAAAAGGAGAGCAAAAAGAGAGAAAAGGGCAATAAATAAGGAGAGCAAAAAGAGAGAAAAGGACAAGACAAAAGACAAAAAAGGAGAGCAAAAAGAGAGAAATGGACACAAAAAAAGAAAGAAAAGGAGAGCAAAAAGAGAGAAAAGGGCAATAAAAAAGGAGAGCAAAAAGAGAGAAAAGGGCAATAAAAAAGGAGAGCAAAAAGAGAGAAAAGGACAAGAAAAAAGAGAAAAAACGGAGAGCAAAAAGAGAGAAAAGGACAAGACAAAAGAGAGAAATGGACACAAAAAAAGAAAGAAAAGGAGAGCAGAAAGAGAGAAAAGGGCAAGAAAAAAGCAGAGCAAAAAGAGAGAAAAGGACAAGAAAAAAGAGAAAAAACGGAGAGCAAAAAGAGAGAAAAGGAGAGAATAGGAGAAGATAAAACAGGGAGAAACGGGGGAAAAGAAGGAAAGCGGGTAAAAAAGAGAAAAAATTAAAGAAGGAAAAATATATAGAGAGAGAGAGCAACTGACCCAGTTAATTACTTTTTTTTTGCTTTTCTCCTCCTCTCCTTATTCCGGAAAAAGCCATATCAAAGTGTGTATCTGGGGAAGATTGTTTCACACATGTCAAGCAAAAAAAAATCAAAGATTCCTCCCTGGTTGGCCCCACACATCCCTTCTAACCCTGGAGTAAATATCATCTTAGCATGAGCCAATGCCCGGGAGAAGCCCACCAAGAGTGGGGTAAAATAACGTTAGTAGAGCAATAATAATATTATAAGAGAGAACATATAAGAGAGAAGAGTAGTCTCCAGAAAGGGAGTAAATGAGTGATTTGTTCCTCACCCTCCAAGGCCCTCCCGCTAATATGTAAATAGGGATTGTTTATCCACAAAAACAGTCCGTGCTCACAAGAGCATAACACCCTCTTCTCTCCCCTCCCACCATTAATTACTGGGTCAAAGTGCCCTCACTGTTTCTATGTTATACAGACACATATATATAATATGTACATACATACATATATAATCGTGTATTGACAACATTAATAATTGTGGAGGATACATGGAAATGTGACTCTGACTTTTACACTATGAATATCCCATTTTTCAAATATTCTCTGTATAGTAGCAGGGCTTCCTCTCGGAGCCTGGTGGGAGTGCTCACTCAGCCAGTGACAAAAAAGTCACTTCCAGCAGGGGGAAAAAGGGTCCAAAGCACTTTTAAATGGGAGTCAGTAGTAGTGAGTGTATTTGGGAAGCTTTTTTTTACAGTCATTATAGACACCAGAAGGGTGAAGAGGGAGTTTTTTATATGGAAGTCTCTCTATTTTTTTTTCTCTCTCTCTCTCATTTTCTCTCTCTCATTTTGTCTCTCTTTTTCTCTCTCTCATTTTGTCTCTCTTTTTCTCTCTCTCATTTTGTCTATCTTTTTCTCTCTCTTTTTCTCTCTCTCTCATTTTCTCTCTCTCATTTTGTCTCTCTTTTTCTCTCTCTTTTTCTCTCTCTCTCATTTTCTCTCTCTTTCTCTCTCTCTCTCTCTCTTTCTCTCTCTCATCTTCTCTCGCTTTCTCTCTCTCTCTCGATCTCGCTCCATCCCTCTAACTTCCCCTCTGTTCCTCACTCTCCCGGCCCTTATTGTGTATCCCGTGGGACATTACACACAATAGGTAAGGACCCTGACGCGGACACAATAATAATCAGGGAGGATTATCTGCTAAATCAGTATTAATTCCTTGGTTCCGGTTCACATTCCTCCCTCTCTCTCTCTCTCTCTCTCTCTCTCTCTCTCTCTCTTCCTCCTGTTCCTTTTCCTGTTCCCACACCCAAGTACTTGTTGGGGAAGGCTTTTTATACGACCGCATTACCTCGTACGAAGCGTCTATTGAGAGAGAAAATGGGGAAGTATTTTTGGGGGTGAAGGGAAATATAAGGACATGTGCCACTAGTTTTTTTAACCGGTTTTTGGCTGATCAAATTTTTTTTTACTGAAATAAACTGTATACTGGTCTATTGTCTAAGTAGTTAATCATTTCGCCTCATGGTAGCCTTGTTTACGTCCATTTTCTATGTTCTAATAATTCTTCGATATTATTTATATGTGTACATGCATGTATATAGTTGGAGGCATTTTCCATACGTATTCTACAAAATGTAAAAATCCCATTATTTACATATATGGTATTCAAAAATTTGTTTATGTATATATAAGTATTACAGTGGAGTCTCTATATAACAACTCTGAAGGGAATGGCGAAAAATATTGTTACACAGGGAATAGTTGTTATATAGAACATAAAATATGTAGCTTGTATGCACACAGGTCCGAAAAAATAATGTTGTTACAGAGAAATGCTGTTTCAGAGAAATGTTCGTATAAAGAGATTTGTCATAGAGAGACTCCAATGTATTTATGTAGTAACCTAAAACCACTGAGATTCCCATTGTACGGCATCTAGTATCATTTTGTCTTGCAACCCTTAAGTTATGTATCTTTTGTGTTTTTGTCTTCAATTTGCAGACTAAATGTCTGAAGTTAAATTTATTCTAGGAAACCATTTTTGTCTCTTTAACTCTTTATTCCTTTTATTTATCTCATAGGACTTTTTGGGGGAAATACTCCACCACAGAAATGCATGCAGATGCAGAGACAATTCCTGATTGACAGGAGAAAAGTTTCTCGGCAATGTAACAATTACAAATAAGGGACTTGACCCCGCCAATATTGTATGTATATAATTTAATATCATATAAAAAAACATTTACAAAGCTATGCATCCTAAAACCGAGAAAAAAAGAACTTTTCGTAAATAAACGTGTGAATAGCGCGTGTAAGCTAATATTTATTTATTTATATTTTTATATTTATATATTTATACATAGATAATTGTATTTGTTTTTAATACGATATGTACATATAATTATGATGATTTTTCCGCCACCAAAACATGCCAGAGATGTGTTTTTACATTTCTGGTGACTTTCCTTTAGCCGAATACTTTTTTTTTGTACTGACACATAAAGGTAATGGTGTGGATTCCACCCAAGTGCGTCATATGGACATGTTTCAAATGGGAAAGGCGCAATAGAGAGTAATTCCAGAGTCGTCAGACACTTGTTGAAACCCAAGAAGTGTCTTTCCCATTGGTTCATATCATAACACAGAGCTACTGAATTGCGTCCGTTAGGAAGCCAAAAAATACAAGATTTTAAATGAAAACCCTTTTATTTAGCCCGCAATCTACGCAGAAAAACAGAGTCTACCAATTTCCTGGAAAAAGACGCCTTGGTAATTCAACTACTCCTGCAAGTAACTACGACGCTTTGCCACACAGTTATTGGACGTACATATAAGCCACGTCATTGGACATCTCCAAATGCAGGAGCGGAGACAAAATCTGCGCAATAAAATCTGGCCTCTATACGCCTTTTGTGCAGGGCAATGATGGGCCTTGTGTAGAAAGCAAATCTATAGCAGAATTAATTTGCGTGATCCATACACAAATGCGTGCACATACGGAGCACGTGTATGCATATAAGCATTAAGGATGAAAAAAAAACTGCGAAGCAAAATTTATGGCCCGCTATCGGGACGGTTCAGAGTGGAGTTTGACAAGTTGGAGCTTAGAAAACAAATTCTACAATTATGCCGCATTTCTTGGGAAATCTAAACCATTAGAAATGGCGGTGTACAGCAGAATTATTTTATATGTGTACATATTATAGACCAAAAATCCTTTGCTGTATCTGTACCCTACAGAAGCAAAAAGTCCTTATTCTCGCCTTAGACAATTATTTGATTTTTTTTAAGTAATCTTTTTCTAAGTTTTTTCTAAGTTTATAAATTTTTTCTAAGTAATCATCTCACCAGAAAAAAGTGACCAGTTTGTTTTTACGTTTTGAAGAAATGGTTAAAATACTGAAAATATAAAATCGCCTTCTCAACAAGGAATGACATCCGACAAAATATGACTTAAAATTCGAATAAAAATACGTGTTTCTCCTAATTATGAATACAAATTTAAATTTATATCTAAAATATAAATTCCAATAAAATTTTATTCAAATACTCGGACATATAAATACGGATTCAAATACTTTTTGAATTCTTTCTTAAAAGTTGTTTATAATCCAAGCTTGCATAATTTGTAACTTAAAATAAACTCAAATTCGAAATCAAATCTATGCACAAAATTTTAAATTAACTCCGCAACTGATTTTGCAACAATCGATGCCTTCTAATAATAATTAATAATAAGATATAATTAAGAATAATCAATTAATTAATAATAAGAAATAATTATAGTACGGCCAATTAAAAAAATCATCGTTACAATAACTTGATTTTGAAAAAAAAAAAATCTTGCCCGAAGGCGGGAATTAGCAACACAATGAAAGAATTTTCGGATAAAAATAAAGTATAGGAATCCGAATGTCGACTTTTGGATACGAATTTGAATTTTTAATGCATTTGTAATTATAAATTGCAATTAAAATATTTTAATGACAAAAATGTGGATATTCGATTAAAATAATGGAAAATATGAGTATAATTCCGACTTAAATTTCCTTCTCAAATGGCGGAACAGGCTTTAAATGAGGAATTAGCCCCGGTTTTTGGAAAAAATGGTAGACTGGAAGGATTTAGAGCAAAAATGAGATAATATGGCAGACTTACTATTATTATACTGTTCAAAACCGACAGAGAGGGCTTAGATGATACAATTGGGAGTAAAAGGCATGTAAAAAATGACAGCTTGCAAAAACAACAAGGATCACATCTCTAGCGAATGTTTTTCTCCCTCTTCTCCAAAAACGTCTCCCCATGAACAAATTCCCATTCCTGCTCAGGACTTATCACGATTTTAGTGAGGCCAGCCTCTTTCGCCAGGACATTGTGGCTGGAAGAGTCCAGAATAACAGAGTAATTACAGCTATACAGTGGAGTCTCTCTATAACAAGTCTCTTTGTAACAGCATTTCTCAATAACAACAATATTTTTCCCGCTTATTGTACATATAAGGCACATATTTAATGTTCTATATAACAACTTTTCCATGTAACAATATTTTTTCCCCTCATTAATGTTGTTATAGAGAGACTCCGCTGTACACATGTTAATCTGGAGATCCCTCTCAAGCCAGAGGGATGAGAGCAAGTGTGATTGATTTCAGCTGATCCTACTATATGTGGTCATCCCCCCGCAACAGTCATCATTTGATGCCAATGAGCTATTAAGTAACACTCGCAAGTCAAATACATATACATACATACATATATGTATTTACAACTGGCAAATGGACACATCTCTCTCTGTAGTTTTTAATCCAGATAGTGCCTTAACAGCCTTATTATTATTAGTCACTTGATAAAGGATGCTATTGCCATTTCTTTGGGACAGTACGTCCCTTTTTTTTTTTAAATATTATATTTAAATATTATATTTATCGTAACCCAAAGGTCTAGAAGTTTAATAGATAATCCATACACAGGCTAGGAGAAAAAGCATTTTTCCATGAGCAATTATTATTCCCGTACATATGTGACATTTATGTTTATGTGAGCAAGGCTCTTTACTTTGCGTAATTTGCGGGGAAAAAAATGCTGCGAATACTACCTTGACAGTGGCGGAGAGAGAATTTCACGCCCTTATCATGTTATTTTCCTTTTTTTTTTTGCCTATTAAATTCCGCGTCTTTATTTTGTATTGTGAACTTTGTAACGAATAGTATGAATACTTTTTATAGTATTATTTTTTGTCTTGTTTTTCTTTTTCTTTTCCTAATGACTACACTTTTTTCTGACAATTCCCTGATATTCGTTGATGAAGTAAATCTTTGTTTCCTTGCTTTTCCCATGTTTTTTCCCAGTGATAAAGAGGGAAGTGAGCGGGTAAAAGGACATTTTTGATACGGGATTATTATAGGAATCTCCTTTCTTTGCTAAAGATAATTGTGACACATGTACATACATTTATGGGGTATGGACGGGCATGGTGTTTCCAGCCATTTTTTTTTAACACCGAACAGTTGTATATACGTTAATGATAATGGAAGCTTTGGAGTGTCAAAGGGCGGTGTTAGACTTTTTATGGGACATATGCAAAAATATTTTTGTTTCACTCTCTCTTCTTGAGGTTTGGATTCAATGCGGATTTACAGATACCTACGTGAACTGCTGGGGGTGTATAAATGCTATATTTCGTAAATAAAAACTGACTTCTTTTTGTACTTGATTACGCTTATCAATTAATAGAACGCAATTTAAGTTCAGCACATTTTTTTTGTTAAAATGATTCTTAAAATTTCACTTTTCTTCTTCTTCCACCTCCTTTTTCATCTTCTATTTTATTCATAATTCACATTTCTATTTTTCTCTCTTTCTACCTATTTCGCTCAATCTATATGTATCTTTTTATTTCTCTCTGGATGTATTTCTTTCTCTCTCTGTCTCTCTCTCTCTCTGTCTCTCTCTCTCTCTGTCTCTCTCTCTCTCTCTTTCCCTCTTTATTTCTTTCCGTATCTCTATCTTCTCTCTTTATACCATTCTGTATCTCTCTCTATTTCACTCTCTCTTTCTCTGTATACTTCTCTCTCTTTCTCTCTGTACTTCTCTCTATTTCTCTCTCTGTTTCTCGCTGTATTTTTCTCTATTTCTCGCTGAATTTCTCTCTATTTCTCACTGTATTTACATTTCTCGCTGTATTTCTCTCAATTTTTGTCTTTCACTTTCTCGCTGTATTTCTTTCTATTTCTCTTTATTTCTTCTGTTTCCATTTTCGCTCTATTTCTCTTTATTTTTTCTGTTTCCATTTTCGCTCTATTTCTCTTTCTTTATTTCTGTTTTTTTCTCGCTGTATTTCTCTCTCTTTTTCTCTTTATTTCTTTTTGTGTTTATTTTCGCCGTATTTCTCTCTTGTTTCGTTCTGTATCTCTTTCACGCTTTCTCTCTGTCGCTGCGTTTCTCTCTTTATGTCTTTCTCACTTTTCTCTTTTTTTCTGTATCTCTTTTCCCCGTTTCTCATTTCTTTCGGTCTGTATCTCTCTATTTCTCACCCTTTCTCAATATTTCTCTCTGTCGCCGTATTTCTCCCCATTTCTCTTTCTAATTCTCTCTGGTTGTCTCTGTCTCCTCTGGCTGCCTTTCTCTCTATTACTTTGTTTTTCTTGCTAATTACTTCTATTTTCCTCTCTCCTTTCCTCCTTCAGTCCCACCAGGGTTCTTCACGGTAAATATTTTCTATTTTGACTCCTTTTACCCTCTTCAACCTCTTCCCACCATTTCCCAGTCCTGCCTTTTTGTCCCCAACCTTGACAGTTCTCCTTGTCCCCATGCATTCCAGCTTCATCTCTAGCATTGGTTTGAATTTGAATATCCATAATACCATCAGAGAAAGTCGTGGGCTTACGGTAAACACAATTTTGGGCTGACAAAAGAAATCACGCCGCCTAGACTAACCCTTCCCCCATTCAAATTTACATATTCCGTCAGTACGGCAAAAGGTGCGGAGACGCACAAATCCTTTTATTTTTTATTTTTATTTTTTCCCGTCAATTCTTTTCAGGGGATATCCTATAGATGTATATACATACCTATTCTTATTTATATACATATTCTTATTTATATACATATTCTTATTTATATACATATTCTTATTTATATACATATTCTTATTTATGAGTGCGTGTACCTATATGTGGTGGACATTGGAGGGAGGAAAAGGGTTGCGTGTCCAAAGGAGCGTCTGAATGAATGAGTAAGTTACAGGTGCGTGTTTCCTTCTACAGATTTGGGTGGGTGGCAGTTCCGTTCTTTCTCCTTTTTGTCCAGGACAAGTGAAAAAAAATATGTACTTTATTTCACATCCTTTTTTTTTCTTATACTCTCAATTTTTTTCTTTTTCAATCTCTTTCTTCATTTTACGCTGGTTTTTTTTCTCTTCCAGACATTGCATATATACTAATGGTTTGAAAAGGTGAAGGGGGAAGAGAAGCCATAATATGTCTCATTACTACCCACGAATCTTTCAACCCTCGCATTTCCCCTATAATTCTCTCTCGCTCTTTTTTCTCTTTCATTCTCAGTCTCACATTTCTCTCGACTTCCCTCTTTCATTCTCAGTCTCACATTTCTCTCGACTTCCCTCTTTCATTCTCAGTCTCACATTTCTCTCGATTTCTCTCTTTCATTCTCCGCCTCACTTTTCTCTCGATTTCTCTGTCATTCTCAGTCTCACATTTCTCTCGATTGCTCTCTGTGATTCTCGGTCCCAAAAATATGTTTTTTCGTCATCCCTTCCCCCGTAAGACTCGGGGCTATTTATCCTATTTACTCATGTGAGTGTCCTTCCCACCCTCGTCCATTCATTTTCCCCCTCCATTCATTGAGTTCTGAGTAGTAGGATTCCACTTATGGCAGGTTTATTTTCAACCCCAAAAGTGAACCCACACACATTTTTTTGGGGGATGTTTCCTCCCTTGACGAGAAAAAAAAATTGAAAGAGTCGTGAGAGGGATGTTTTTTTTTTACTGGAGGTATAATATACACACCTCAGAATTAAGCTGTGAACCAACTTCGTGCTTACACACCTTATTCCACCTCATGGAAGATTCCACACGGAGAGCAAGTCAAATCTCCTTGTAATATAATATCTTTGGTCACTCAACGAAAGCCCATTTCTTCAAATTCATCCTGCCATTCAAGATACGGTATAACAATGGTGTAGTGCACTACATACGGAGAATTTTACTAAGGTGATTTGTCAGAGAGGATCTTCCTCGGAAATGTCTTTGTTCTTGTGTTTCCTCAAATCCTAATCCTATTGAGAGGGCATACATGGGCTATGGGGAAGTCCGTAATCACTTCTGGAGGAGATTACCTCATGCATTCAGGTGTTATACCATCCCGTGAAGCGGCACAAGTTCTGGCAAAGTTACTCCCTGGGATTGGGAGGGATCCAGGGAATTACAAGGCACGGAGGTTCAGGAGAGATAGAGAGAGGACAATGTGTACAAATAAGCCATTTACGGCAACGCGAGAGAGATAGGAGCTACACCGAGGGAGACAATGAGGGAAAGAGAGATAATCAAAAAGATTGAGAAAAGGAGACACTGTGAGAGGAGGCGGTAAAGGAAGAAAGAGAGCAAGAATCATACAGAAAGGGGTAAGAAGATAATAGATGAACAAATAGATGTAACCTAGAGAAAGGGACAGAAAAGAAAATACAAGAAGAAATAGAGATCAAATAGAGAAAGGAAGAGAAATTTAAAAAGGAAGAGAAGGGAGGAGACAGAAATTTATAAATGAAGAGAAAGTATGAAAAGAAATTTATAACGAAGAGAAGGAAGACGGATAAATTCACAGATGAAAAATGTAAAGAGAGAGAGAGAAATGAAAAGAAAGCGAGAGAAAGAAATCAAACGAAAGAAAGAGAACGAAATAAAAAGAAAGACAGAGAAATCAAAAGAAAGAGAGAGAAATCAGAAGAAAGAGAAAGAAATCAGAAGAAAGAGAGAGAAATCAGAAGAAAGAGAGAGAAATCAGAAGAAAGAGAGAGAAATCAGAAGAAAGAGAGAGAAAGAAAAATGAAAAAGAAAGAGAGAGAAAGAAAAATGAAAAAGGAAGTGAGAGAAAGAAATAAAAATCAGAAGAGAGAGAAATTAAAAGAACGAGAGAGAGAAATGAAAAAGAAAAGTGAAAATAAAATGAGGAAACGGGGATGGAAGAGAAAAATGAAGAAAAAAGGGAACAAAGAGGCACAAAGATAATGGAAGAGGAGTCCAAGCGAGGGAAAAAGGGAGCAAAAATACAAAGAAGAAAAATGGGAGAGACTGGGAGGAAAATTACAAATCAGAGGTTAAATGGGAGACACGATGAAGCGGGAAATGAAAAGGGATAAAATGCGAGAAAACACGAAAACAAAGAGCATTTTGGAGTAGAAAAAGGTGACAAGTACAATTTGAAAATAGAGTGAAATTTCAAGCTTACAAGCAGCAATATGTGTCTGTACACACAATGGAAGAAGAGGGATAATAAATAAAGGGAAAGATAAAGAAAAGGAGAGAAACGAGAGAGAAATTAGAGGAGAGAATGGGAATAAGAAAGGGAGAGAAAAAGATAAATATAAAGAGTCATGTAGAGCTCCCCAATCAACTCCAAAAAGTTCCCATATGCCACCTGTTGCCCACCACATAACGGGAAGGGATTGTTGGTGAGGGGGAAAAAAATCTGATTTCGCTCTCCAATATGGCCCGTGCGTCCTGAAATTTGTACTCATTTGCCCCTACCCCACTTTGATTCCTAAGAACTAAATTAATCATGTATGCACATGCTCCTAAGTTTTGACTTCGTACCTGTATATGCACCAACAAATGTATGGATATGCATTTCCAGCCCTCACAAATTATAAAGGGAGGAATATTATGTGCCATGCGGGGAGCGTTTGTCATTCCTACAGCCAACATGGGGGAGGATGAGGGGTGTCCGCCTGTCAACAGGCGAATGGGGAAGGTTAGGCGGTGCACGGACATAACCTCGAACACACAACCCTGTACATCAACATTGAGCTAAGAGCTAACATAAAAGAGGGTGAATGAGAGAGAATGAAAAAAAGGAAGGGGAAGGAAGAGGAGGAGAGCCAAGAGAGAGAGAGAGAGAGAGAGAGAGAGAGAAACAGTATATGAGTAGCGGAAATGAGGAATTCTGGGAGAGTCATGCACTTATTAACTTGACAACACAGTTCGGGAAGGTCTAAAAAATGGTTTTATGTAAGTATACATGGCTAATATGTAATATTACGTCCATATGTACATATTACTGAGCAAGGGATTATGACAGACGTGAGTCGGACAATGAGGAATTATTTGAGAGCGACCAGGTCTTTCAGTGTTACAGGACGAAGAAGGGACCAGAAATGGAGAACTGCACAAGGAGAAACAAATGCGGAGAAGAAAACCAAGAGACAAATGCAGAGGAGAAAAGGAGGAGAGAAATGTGGAGAAAGAATAAACGGAGAGAAATTTGGAGAAGAAAACGAGTAGAGAAAGTGAAGGAATTTTGAAAGGAGAACTAAAAATATAAAGAAATGAATAGAGAGAGAGAGAGAGAGAGAGAGAGAGAGAGAGTGAGAGACACAAAACAAGGTCTTGGAATCACACCAAATAAGGGAAAGAGAGAAAAAACATAAAAGAGAGAGAAAATATGGAAAAAGAGAGAGAAAAGAGAAAGAAAAAACGGAAAAGAGAGGGAAAAAAGAGAAAGAAAAAAGGGAAAAGAGAAGGAAAAACGGAACAGAAACGGAAAAAAGAGAAGGAAAAAACGGAAAAGACAGGGGAAAAAGAGAAAGAAAAAACGGAAAAGAGGGGAAAAAGAGAAGGAAAAAACGGAAAAGAGAGGGAAAAAAGAGACGGAAAAGAGAGGGAAAAAAGGGAAATGAGAGGAGGAAAAGAGAAAAGAGGGACAAAGAGAGAAAGAGGACACAAGGAGAGGGAGACAAAAGAGGAAAAACAATCGTGAAAAAAATGCAGAAAAAATAAGAGCGAGAAAGCGAAAGCACGGACAGCACGAGTAAACCAACAAAGGAAGAAAATACGGTAAAGCCTGAAAATACTGGAGAAAATCGAGGAAAAACAAGAGCTAAAAGGTGAGAAAAGTGGACGAACAGAGAAAAAGTGATAATAATAAAAAACAAATGTAGTATGACAGAAAGAAGAAAGGAAATATAAAGGAAGGAAGAGAAAATTGGGAGAGAATGTTCAAAATCGAGAAAGCGGAAGTTGAGTGGAAGAAATAGTAATGTAAAACCTGGAGAATGGAAGAAAAAATGAGTGATCTCGTGAGAAAATGTACAAAAAAACCAAAATAATCCTCCGAGCGGGAGAGGATGTACAGTTTAAAAAACAAGAAGCATGACACTATAACAAGAGAAAAATGGCAAAGGAAATATATTGTCCGCTAAATTACATAAGGGTGAAGACAATCCCACAAAAAAAAGATTCCCTGCCCCAAATATTATAAACCAAAAAACAAAACAAAAAATGGTTCAGGGAGGAAGGAATCAGAGTGCCCAACGTCGCGAACATCCTCGAAATTTCAACAATGACTCATAAATATAGTACCAAGGGAAATGCATACGCTAGGGAAAAAATATTTTGAGGCAAACGAAAAGGGAAAAAACGGAAACAATTGGATCTTTTCCCTCCTCCACGCCATTAACCAAAACGAGCGAGACGATTTGGATATTCCTCCCACTAATCTGAACTATCATAACAAAAAAAATTCTAGCACCACAAAAAATTGGATCTTCATGTCACTCGGAAAGAAATCTGAATGCAAATTTACATCTGCAGACTATGGCACCAAAACAGTTTAGGTCCTTATACCTTCATAATGCTTTTAATTGAGAAAATAGACCATACATTTTTACTAAATTTAAACAAAATAAATAAACTGATAGTTCCTTTAATTTAGATACACCATTTTTTATAAAACTGAAATTCAATAAATAAATGTTCATTGAATTTAAATAGAATCAATTTTAATTTTTAAATAGAGTCAATTTTAATTTTTAAATAGAGTCAATTTTTATTTTAAAATAGAATTAATTTTAATTTTTAAATATAATTAGTTTTAATTTTTAAATACAATCAATTTTTATTTTTAAATAGAATCAATTTTTATTTTAAAGTAGAGTCAATTTTTATTTTAAAATAGAGTCAATTTTTATTTTAAAATAGAGTCAATTTTTATTTTAAAATAGAGTCAATTTTTATTTTAAAATAGAATTAATTTTTATTTTTAAATAGAATCAATTTTTACCAAATGGAAATAGTACAAATATTATTATTTAAATCCAAATAGCATCAATAAATGTAGAGAATTTGCTAAGAATATTTCCTTTACCGGGCGACCTTTTAAAAGGATATGGTCAAAAGTTGAGATGGAGCACATTCAACTTATTATGAAAAATCGTAATTTAAAAAGTTTGACTTGAACCGATTTGAATCTGTAGCATTCATACGTACAAAGTCATTTAGAGACCGACAGACACAATGTAAAAAAATATTTTTAGAGACACGAAAAGGTAAAAATGGACCTGGACTAAAAAGGGGGAAGCGGATACGGTAAGTATTAGTAGCAGCAGGAGGGGAAGCCTACATCCTCTCGGATGTTGGACGTTGTAAGGGCTGTGAAGGATTCTGTATATAGTTTTATATTATATAATACTATCATCTATGCATATACATATACATATGTACATACTCCAATCATTTCCCGTGCGGGTGGACCGTATAAAACTGAATTAGTCCAGTTACGACAGAAACTCATTTTTCTCCTTTTTTATTTCTCCCTTTCCCTATCCGTCTCTCCTGACCTCTCACAGTCACATTTCTTTCCGTCTCTCTTTATTTTCTCTTATTTTCACACGCTCTCTCTCTCTTTCACTTTCATTTTTTCGATCCATTAAAATTTTTATCTCTCATATTTAACTTTCTTTCTCCAATTGCTCCCGGGGTTCTCTGACGTGTTCACTTTTCCTCCCTTTTATTCTATATCTTCTCTCTTTATTTCTGTTTTGTATTTCTCTTTCGATTTCCTCTCTGTTGACTTTCATATTTTCTCTTTGGCATCCTTTTAAGTGGTTTTCAGTTTCTTCTTCTTCTTTCTCCCTGTTCTCTCATTTTTTGCGATTTCCAATTCAATCTTTTTTAATGTCCTTTCCAATTGTCTTTTTCCTTCTCGTTCTCTCTTGCGGTCTCCCTTTTTTCTCTTGCTTTCTACATTTTTCTCTTTTGCTTTCTCAATTTTTCTCTTGCTTTCTCAATTTTTCTCTTGCTTTCTAAATTTTTCTCTTTTGCTTTCTTAATTTTTCTCTTGCTTTCTCAATTTTTCTCTTGCTGTCTACATTTTTCTCTTTTGCTTTCTTAATTTTTCTCTTGCTTTCTCAATTTTTCTCTTGCTGTCTAAATTTTTCTCTTTTGCTCTCTCAATTTTTCTCTTTTGCTCTCTCAATTTTTCTCTTTTGCTTTCTAAATTTTTTTCTTTTGCTTTCTAAATTTTTCTCTTTTGCTTTCTGAATTTTTCTCTTTTGCTTTCTCAATTTTGCTCTTGCTTTCTCAGTTTTTTCTCAGGCCTTTTGAATTTTTCTATGGCTTTTTGAATTTTTCTCTGGTTTTTTGAATTTTTCTCTAGCTTTTTGTATTTTTCTCTGGCTTTTTGTATTTTTCTCTGGCTTTTTGAATTTTTCTCGGGCTTTTTGAATTTTTCTCTGGCTGCTTGAATTTTCCTCTGGTTTTTTTAATTTTTATCTGGCTTTATCAATTTTCCTCTGGGGTTTTTAATTTTTATCTGGCTTTTTCAATTTTTCTCTTTTGCTTTCTCAATGTTTTCTCTTGCTGTCTCCATTTTTTGTCTTGCTTTCTCCCTGCCGCAATTATTATCCCAATAATTATCCCACTTCCGCAATAATTTTCCTTTCTATTCTTCCGTTTTTCGCGTCCTTTCTTAATTATTTTCTTTTTCTTTCTCCATTTTCATCTACATTTCTTATTTTTTCTCTTGCTTTCTCCATTTTTTTAATTTCATACTTTTCCCGAACCGTGTTTGTTTTACGAAATCACACTTTTTTTTTATCTTTCAGATTTTTTATTTTCAGTTCTTTCTTCCCCAATTCTTATTTCCTGCTCCCTTTTTGATACACTTTCCTTGTTCCTATTTTCTGCTTGCTACCATTCCCATCTGATTTTTTCTCTTTCTTTCTTCGCCATTGTTTCTCGCCCAATCTTTCCTGGAGCAGGTCATCCCTTCCAACTTGTACATGCGGTTTCCCTATCCATGTCCATATGTATACTCATCTATTTGACTGTTTTCCCTTTAAAAAAAATATCATTGCCTCCTTGTCTTCAGGCGTATAATATCTCTCGAATTCTCCTTCTTCTGTGTCTTATAAAACATCCCCCCAAAAGTACTTTTTAAGGCTTTCACCCCTCTTAAAACCTATAAATCTACCGCCACGCACAGTTGAAGCCCAATTTTCATGGTATTTGCTACACATATACGTATGAGAGCACTAATTCTTCTTCTTTTTTTTTTTTTAAAAAAAAAGGAAAATCCTGAGTGTGTATAGAAGTAGTGCTGTCAACAATGCTCCTGTGTTACAATTGACACTCACCAATGCTTCCGATGATTGTATCTTAGAGTGGCTTGAGGAAGGGGAAAAATGTGAAGGGAAAACAGACCCACTTTTTCTGTATTGAACATGCCTTTTATAAAAACTAAGATTATGAGAGGATCATCTCCCCTTCGCTCTCTCTCCCTTTTTCTCTCTCTCTCTCTTTCTCTCTTGGAGAACGACAAAAGGAGAGTCAACCGACCATGTTAAAAGACCGGGATGAGTACTTTTGTGTAGTAATACTAGTAGTACACTTTCCCAATACAAACAGTTTGGCTCCCTCACGTAAAATACCACCAGATCTGGGTATGCCCACGGATTTTTTACATTTGGGGGGAAAAAAACGTCCGTCATTACAGTGGAGATTGAGGCGAAACAGATCGGAAGTGTGGTTCCTGCCATTTTTTCATCTCTGTTCCCATCAAGAGTGCACCACTCTTATCTTTTTTTCTCCGCCTCTCCTTCATTTGTCTCTTTGTTTTCTCTACATTTCTCTGTGTTCGTTACATTTTTTTTACTGCTCCTCTCTCCTTCTCCTTCTTTTTTCTATATTTCTTTGTGATTTAATTGTTTTCTCCTTTCCCTATTGATTTTGATTTTTATTTGACTTGTTTTCTTACCTATTTTGTGCGTTGAAGTCTTTCTCAGACAGTTTAGTTTCTCTTTCACTGCTATATTTCTATAAATCTTTGTCCTCTTTCTCGCTGGCTCTTTTTTATCATTTTCTATCTGGCTTTTTTATCGTTTCCTCTCTAGCTCTTTTTTCACTCTTTCTGCCTGCTCTTTTTTATCCTTTTCTATCTGGCTTTTTTTATCGTTTTCTCTCTGACTGTTTTTGATCCTTTCCTCGCTGACTCTTTTTATCTCTTTCTTTCCGGCTCTATTTGTCTCTGCTTTTTTTCTGCCGTTTTTCTCTACTTTTTTCCTGCCATTTTTCTCTCTGCCATTTTTCTTTCTGCCTGTTTTTTGAAGCAATTTCTCCCGGCTTGTTTTTGTCCCTTCTCTTTTTCTCTCTTTGTTTCCGCCTCTGCTTTCTCTCGTTGATTATGGCTTCTCTTTCTCTCGTTTTTGCGTCTTCTGCCTCTATTTGTTTCTGTCCTTTCTTGTCCTTGTCTCTCTGTCGTGTTTTCTCCTTCTCCATCCATGTTTTCTGTTTCTCTCTGGTCTCCTTTTATTTCTTTTTCTATTCCTTTTTGCCTCATGCTACTTTATTTGTTGCTCCATTGTTTCCTCTGTTATATAAGCCGTAAGCTACAGGGTTATGTTGAAAAAGGAGAAAAATATACATATTGCCCTCTAAATCCAATTCGTTTGCCCATTTCCACGTATAAACCGGCAAAGATTGTAACAATAACACAGACAATTTCCCTTTCTCTCTCTCTCAAAATGTTCGGCACTCTTTCAAGGTTGCACCATCAATTTTTCTGGATTTTTCCATTCATTGTTGAAAATGTCTATTACAATTCAGTAGTCAATGCTTATGGTGGGGATACAGGACGAAAGTAAATTATGATGAGAGGTGTAGTTAAGCTTCTGGGCGTAATCTCCCCTAAAAATCTCTTCTTTGGCTTTTGTCCGACTGGAAACATTGTAAATCTTGTAAGTGTAATTTCATTTTGTGGGGGATAATACTGGGAGAAAAACGAGGGTTGATGAAAGGGAAGGAGATTAGCGGGATGTCAGTCATTCCCGCAGCATCCTCTCTTTCTCCGAGGATTAGATGTATTTTCGGGAAACTGTCGTTTGGGGGTGGAAAGAGAAAATAAAAAGACCCTTAAATAAATAAATCATAGACGTGACTTACTCCGAAGGGTCTTGGAAGGAATGTCGGATTTTTTTCCCCCAACGGAAACGATCAAATGTGAGTTTGTCGGAAGAAAAACATACAAAAGCAAATTGTCCTTAGCCATATCGTGTCAATACAAAGACAATTTAAAAATTAACGCCATCAATAATGACATAAATTTAATTTTAGTCGCATTAAAAATAATTCCAACTCCATAATCTGCAAATGCGGGGTTGGAATTATTTTTTAATTTCCTGTAAATATTATTTTCCCTCTGAAAACCTTTCCTTTGGGATATTTTAATAGAATTTCCTTGTTCCACACAGAAAGAAAGCCACACACAAAAAATGGACGAGACAGTGTGACACATGAGGAGAGCTTATGTCATTATTCCTGAGTGCCGTAAAGGAAAATAAATTGCGTAGTGATAATAGTAAGTATATTTTCTTTTTTTCCTCTCTCTCTGGCTTTCTTTGAACATTCTTATGTAATAATCATGTACGCAAATGTCTTTCGTGGGTATTTACCAGAGCCAGAGAGCATCACTAGTTATTGCTTATACAGAGGGCTTTTTATGAGCTCATGCCCAAGTGCTCATCACATAGTGACCAACATTTTCATCATCCACTTCCTTACGCACTCCCGTTCCACATCATCCCAGTCTCTCCCTCTCTCTCTCTCTCTCTCTCTCTCTCTCTCTCTGTCTCTCTCATTTGCTTCTCTACTTTATTTTGTCTCGCATAACTTACATCACCCTCTCTCCTTCCTTTCCTCTCTTCACTTCTTTTTGTCTCTCACTCAACATCTAACTTTTTTATTCTTCCTTTGTCTCTTTCTTTTCTTTTTTGTCTCTTTTTTATTCTTCCTTTGTCTCTTTCTTTTCTTTTTTGTCTCTTTTTTATTCTTCCTTTGTCTCTTTCTTTTCTTTTTTGTCTCTTTTTTATTCTTCCTTTGTCTCTTTCTTTTCTTTTTTGTCTCTTTTTTATTCTTCCTTTGTCTCTTTCTTTTCTTTTTTGTCTCTTTTTTATTCTTCCT
>JAQGBT010003936.1:0-18013 GCA_034698585.1 Disparrhopalites patrizii | reverse complement strand
CGTGTAATTGATGTCAGAAAACGGGGGGGGGGGAATTCCCCCTCAAGTATTATACATATCCATAATGCTCTATCAACATTCCTCCACATAAGTGTAACGGGGTGTAATGAGATGAGAAAAATCTCCTCTGTTTCTCTGTCTACATATACAATATATAAGATATAGATAATATTTAACATGAATACTGCGTGAGAGAGACAAGAGTGGGAGAGAGATTCACAGACTGAGCAGTAGCAGTTTTCCGGTTGATTAGAGACCCATATTACAAAGACACACATAGACAAAAGATTTTTATATGACGACAATGACGAGAGAGAGAGAGAGAGAGAGAAAAAAAATGACTGAAAATATGAGTATATACATATATATATAGGAAAAGGAATATTGTCTCGAATAATTTTTTAAACAAGAAATAACCTTTTTTTTTTTTTTTGAATTTCCTATTACAGAGTCATAGCGACCAAATGCCATTCAAGTGTGATTTCTGTCAGCGACTGTTCAAGCACAAGCGGAGTCGTGATCGACATGTTAAGCTTCACACTGGTGATAAAAAGTATCGGTGCCCCCATTGCGAATCGGCATTCTCAAGAAGGTAAAGGAAAAGAAACTAAACAAAAAAAAAAAAGACAATATGTGGCTTTTTATAGAATCTTTTATATCATGTATTTGCCTTTTTTTCATATAAAATTATAAACCAGTAGTTAGTGTAGTAGTAGTTTTGCCGACAGATTTATGGCTTTTATTATTTTTTGACTATTATTGTTACTGTAAAAAAAAATGATGAGGATATGATGATGACGTGGAGGTCTTTGAGGACATGGAAGAAGACCAAGACGAAGAAGAAGAAGAAGAAGAAGACCTTTAGGGAAGGGACAAATGTTTTTTTTTTTAATTTTTCAGGCGGAGATGATGTCATTTTGGTTGAGTACTGAGAAAAACTTGCATTTTATCTCAATGTTACCCAGCTCCTCCTTATTTCCCCCCACCCCTTCTCATATTATCCAGGAAGACTTCCTGTGAGCAACATTCATAGTAGAAAAACATTGACACATACGGAGAGAGACACCAGCAGATGAATTTCATCATATTCCGTTTTAAGAAGAAGAAAAAGAGTGCAGATATTATGTACATGTATGCATATTACGGGGGGGGGAATAGGGGTTGGTTCCCTTATCAGTACGGACAAGACAGAAGGATTTTTAAGTATGTATACAACGCATTTATGGAGAGAGAGAAAAAATATGACTACATGTAAAGGGGAAAGGAGAGAAACAGAAGAAGCACATATGATGTGTGCTGTCTTTCTTTTTCTTAATTTTTTTTTGTGTTCAAACGCTCTTGACAAAAAAGATGAGATACATATTGTACATATAAAGAACAAGTAGAAGAGATGGGAAGAGAGAACCCCAATAGTTTATGGACGTTGATTGAGCAGGCAATAAGTATTTATGGTTAATATTTTAAGTTTTGCTTTTATAAAAGTGTCTATATCCCCTGGTCTGAGGTATATTGTATAAAAACTAGTTTATTTGCATTTATGGTCAATGACAAAGGTTTTTGAGGAGCTCCATTAGAATTATTAGTCATGTTTGTTGATACTTTCATGCCGTGTCAAAAGGCAAAGGAGGAACATTACTTGTTGTTATTCCCTATCATAATTTGTTCTTCAAATGTAGTCAACCAAAAATTTCTCTCCCCCTTCTTATTTTTTTCTTTCTTTTTTTACATTGTCTCTCCTCATCCACCACCGTCGTCATCATCATCATCCAAAACTTCATCATGAAGAGTATAAAAAAGCCGTAAGTACGGGGAAATAATGATATGCATACACAGCCATACCATGTTTTTATTAGGGGAGCAAAAATTAAAAAAAAAAGATGTATTTTTCTTTTTATATAAAAATGGTAAAAAGTAATACAAGAAGACAAGGGCAAAAAGGTGCTTGTACCCACCAGTAGTAGTACTTGTGCAGCTGTAATAATTATTTGATTTAGGATGGTTTATTAAATGTACATATATTATACATGTATAATATGCAGTAGTATAATCTAAGAAATAGCTAAGAAAAAGCTTTCTAAATGTTATTTTTTTAACAAGAAAATGTCATTATTTCAATCTCAACTCTTTTTTCCGCAATTCCATATGTTTCTCTTATATTCTCCCACAGCGATCATCTCAAGATTCACATGAAGACTCATGACCATCAGAAGCCGTTTCAATGTGTGATATGCAATCGAGGTTACAACACAGCTGCAGCTCTCACTTCCCACATGCAAAATCATAAGAAGGAGTCCGTGGACAGCTCACCTAGTCCTGGCCCCTTCCGATGTTTGCAGTGTACTGGCACTTTTTCCACGGGGGAAGAACTTCAGGTAGGCTACCTCACATTTTTACAACCTCCGACACAGGGGAAGTCATAGCGGAGACGAAATAAACATAGAGATCATACCGGGAGAACAGAGAAATAATAGGGGAAAAACGAGAAGGAAGAGAGAGAGAGAGAGAGAGAGAGAGAGAGAGAGACGACTACACAGAAAGAGAATAAAACAGGAAGAGAGTTAAGTCAAGAGAAAGCGAAGGGAGAGAGAGACATGTAAAGAGAGTAAAGCAGGAAGAGAGACAGGTCAAAAGGAAGAGAATGGAGAAACAGGTAAAAAGAATAAAACGGGAAGAGAAGTAAAGAGAATACAACAGGAAGAGAGATAAGTAAAAAGAATTAAACACGAAGAGAGACAAGTAAAAGGAAGCAAACACGAAGAGAGACAAATCAAGAGGAAGAGATGGGAGAGAGAGACTAGCAAAAAAGAATAAAACAGGAAGACAGACAACGAGACAAGTCAAGACAAAGAGAAGGGAGACAGATACAAGTAAAGAGAATAAAACAGAGAGAAAGATAAGTCAAGAGAAAGAGAATAAAACAGGAAGAGAGAGACAAGTAGAGCGAAAAATAAGAACGGAGGAAGAGAGAGAGAGAGACATAAGGAGGGAGGCGTGAAAAAGAAAGAATTGAAGACAGAAGGGAAAAGAAGAGACAGAAAACGGGTGAGAAAGAAGGGAGATAAATTGAGAGAGATATCTGAAGAGAGACATAATACGAGAGGAATAGAGGGAAAGCTAAATAAAAAAGACGATAAATTGCAGAGAAAGAGAGAAAACAGGGGATAAAGAGGGGAGATAAGAGAGAAACCCAAAGAGAGAGAAATTACAAAGAACACGAGAGAGGGGAAAAAAGGAGAGAAAGAAAAGATCAAAAAGATGCAGAAGGGAAGCAAGCAAAAAGAGAGAAAACTGAAATGCCTTAATAGTCGGGGATTCAGAAAGGAAGAGGCGAGGTAAAAGGGAAAAAAGAAAGCATCGAGAGAGAGAGAGAGAGAGAGAGGGTGAAATGCAAAAACGAGACAAAAAGAGAAAATAAGACGTGAGCAGAAACAGGAAGGCTCAAACAGAGTCGGCCAGAGAAAGAGAGAGAGAGAAAAAAATTGAAATTAATAACCAAGAAACATGATCGCATGATTATTTTAAAGCAGGTGGCAGTCTTAGTATAAGATATGATCAGATATGAACGGGAGCCGTGAGACGCACCTTCGGCTTTCATAGTAGTAGCCAAGGAATGTTCTTGTAGTAATAAGTAGTAGTGAAATCAGTAGGAGTAGTGGAATCGGCAGTTGGAACTGCAACAAGGCATGATAAATATTAAAGTTTTTAACCTGCCATCAAAAAAAAACTTTTTTCCCCCATCGTTTCCAACTTTATCTCCTCAGCAAGATTCTTTTTGGGTACAGATTTTTTTTTTTGGTTAATAATATTGCATTTTTTATTGCAAATCATGGCTCTTGTTTATTATGAGTGAGTGGTAAAGTCAGTGACTACCACTATTACCATCAAGTTAAAAGAGGGGAAGGGAGAAAAAATTATTACATTTTCTCCAACCACGACTACTCACTACAATACTGAAATCAGGAGGAATATACATATATTTGTCATTATTATTATTTCATATAATTTACAACAAACAATTCCTGAGAGACAATATGTGCAAATGCCCAAAAAAAATGAAGGAAGGGAAATACATGAGATGTAATATAGTATATAAAATGGGGAAAAAATAATAATGTTCATAATGAATAATTTTTTTTTACCCCTTTTTTCTCTTCTTTCTTCTCCCTCCATCCCAGGCTCACGTCTCACATCACCACCGACCAATTAGTTCCTCAACCCCTGAGAAGAATGAGGGGAGCACGGGGAGTAGTAAGAGAAGGAGCACTTCACCCAAAACTCCATCTCCTTCAACAAGGACCAGAAATCCTGATTTGGAACATACATCACCCAGACTCATGCTCCCTTTCCCCATCCCAAAGTTGGCTTGTATTTACTGTACAAAGGACTCCTTCACAACAATGGAAGCACTTCAACTTCATGTTCAAGCTATGCATGGTAAGAATCCTTTCTATTTTTTTTCACTCTTCCCCTATTATTTCATTCCTAAATATATAAATACATACACTTCTCCAGTCTCTGGTGTTTCAAAAAGGAAAAAAAAAAGACGGGGCTTCTTCATTTTCCGTGGTATAGTATCATCTTATATGAAAAGGAAAGAGAGGCTTTTAATGTGGAGAGAGACAGAGGGAAAAGGGGTAACGTGATAAATACATTTTTAGGGAGATAACAAAAAAAAAAAGAAGAACTTGTTCATTCATATCATTCATCCTTCCTTCCTCTCCCTTGACTTAAGTTTGATAATTCCTTCCCTCGCCCTCTCTATCTCCTCTTCCTTTTTTTTTGGTCCATCCTTTCATTTTTTGAATCCCACTATTGTTTCAGGGACGTCGTTCCTCTTTATTAGTTGTCGAAAAAAGACTTTACACAAGCTAATGTCCCTCCTTGTTCTCCCACCATTGGCTTTTTCATGGGCTGGGGAATTATTATTTTGTTGCCAATATGGCCTTAACATTCGGAGGAGGGGAGTGAGTAATTAAACCAAATTTGTTTGGATGCACACAGTATTTTTTAGGGGTGTTTTCGAGGGAGGGAGGTACAATGAGGGTGCGGGAGAGACAATGCCAGACAAAGAGAGAAAGAGACCATGAAAGAGTGAGATGGGAGAGGGAATGGACAAAAAAAATTACAATACATCTAGGGTGATTCATTTCCCGTCCCACATAAGCTTGAACCTTTAAATGGGAAAAAAAGGAGTAAAAATGAAAGCATGAACAAAAATGAAACAAAAATGATCTTTGTACTTTTTGTTTTTTTTGGTGAAAAAATGGCAAATATGTATGCTTTTATACTGCTCTGTGAAAAATGTATGTGAACTAATTGGATGGTCATGCTTAGAAAATTATTTTAGTGTATTATCCATACAGTTGTTTTCAGAGGGGAGAAGAAAAAATGTAGAAGAGGAATTGATAATAATGAGCTTGCATATTATTCTTAAAAGGTATGGCGTGAAAGTGTTAAAACCAGGGCTATTCCAATCACCTCCTCCTCTTTATTTTGATAGGAAGAAAAATAAGGCCGATAGAGTGCTTGAACATTGTAGTGAATGTTCGTGGAAGTTATAGTGATGATTTCCTCGCACAAAACTCATTAAGGAGAAATTAGTGCTGAGATGAGGAAGAGGATGAGCTCCTTGGAGTGGGAAATACAGTGGAAAGAGTAGGAGCTCATTGTTAATGTGGGTGAAATGGTACATTATAATCATAATAAGAACAACAATAAACAAAACAGAGCATGTATAGGTCTTCCCCATTGTGTCAACATGTTCGTTGTAAACTCATTAAATTTTGTAGCATGCACAATATATTTGAAGACTTTGACGGAGCTATGGGGAGGGGGATATAATTATAATGGACATGGTCAAAAGGATTTTTCGTTCACAAAATGACCCAACTATATGGACTCTTTTCGAGAGAGATATTTTGCCCAGTACTTTTCTCCTTTCCAATTACTCCCTGGAGTTTAGTGGGAGACGGCATATCATAGCTAAAGGTGGCATCATCCTCCTAAAAGACCATTGCATAAGTGGGACTACGTGTGAGCACACATTCCATTTACTCTCGTGTATTATTGGGTAATTTGTCACATCTAGGAAATACCTGAGGGTGTGGCGGTCAAAAGTAAAATCATGATTTTGACTGGGAACCAAAAAAAAAAAAATTATAAACTGAAGGAAATGATCCTGGAGAAGGAAATTCCCATCACACTTTGTCAATGTACTAAATTCTTGGATGTATTTCATTTATCTCCGTGTACAGGTCCATTGTTAAATGGTGATTTGGGTGATATGGCCAATCACCTGTCACCAATTGAGACACCACCAGGAATGTCACCACCCGACTGCCTCTCATCAGTGGGTCATTTGGCCTGTAATTTTTGCACCATGAAATTTTCCAATTTGAGCTCCCTTCACAAACACGCAATGAGTGTCCACAGCCTGTCGGGCTACTTACAAGCCAAAGCCAAAGAGAATTCTTTCTGTGCCCAATGTGCAATTGCCTTCCCCAATAGTATTGCCTACGTGGAACATTTCCTCATCTTCCATGCAAATCCCCGGAGTCGGAAACAAATGCAGGTGAGAAAAGGGAATTTTTTTAAGATCTCATTATTTTGGGGTGGATATTATTATTACATAATTTCCTTTCTGTTTTGCTACTGAAACTTTTATGGTGTTACCATAGAAAGCAAAATGAGTGGAGGAGACCAAAAAAAAAATGGAAGTAGGGGTTATTATTTGGTAGAGGGGTGATGATAATGGCTTAAATATAACGTATGGAAGCGTAATAATAATGATGATCCACACACAACAACTCCTTTCATACAATACTCCATGATGAGGGTAGGTTGGGAACATGTTACGGGTTATTATAGCCTCATATTTTATGAAGGTATATATATGGACCACAAAAAAAAACGAGGGATCTGGGAATCCGATTCGGTCGAGGCGTAGTTAAGTGTTATACTCTCCCTCTCTCCGAGAAAAAAATGGAATAAAATAATCTTCTTATATGTATATGTGAAGTGAAAAGAATGCTGCGGGTAGCTTTAAGTGGATGGGAAGTAGTAGGAGTTATGGAGAGAGAGAAAGAGAGAGAGAAAGAGAGAGAAAGAGAGAGAAAAGAGAGAGAGAGAGAAAGAGTTGATTGTCTTTATGATATCCAGGTTGATTTCGTCAAAGGGGAGAGAGAGAGAGCGAGAGAAAATACTATAGAAAGACCAAGAAAAAAAATTATTGTTGTGAAAAGGAGAAAAAAGGATCTCTCTCCGTATAAAAAAAATATGACGAGTAAAGGGAGAAAAAGCCAAAGCCGTCGCTCATCATTGTGTAGCTTCTCTTGTGATGAGAATCCATTAGTCTGTGAGCAGTCCATGTACATGATAATGGTGTATAATGAGGGAGTAGGGCAGAGGGTGTACATTTCTTTTATCCATTTATCTTTTGATAGTCAAAAAAAGTGAGAAGAGCGTGATTTCTTGAAGAGGCCATATGTAGCATTTTGTGCATGCATCATGCATTTCTAATGTTCCGAGGGTGAGACAGTCAGAGAGAGACAGAGAGAGAGAGAGAGAGAAATCATGATGTATTTGTGGTGCTTTATGTGCATAGATCTGTGGAGGAGAGATCCGTGGAAGAGGTAGAGTTAAAAGGATGTAAAGGAGAATAAGTGGATGCAGGGGGAAGGAGGATGAAGGGAGATGCGAGTGAGTGAGTGAGAGAGAGAGAGAGAGAGAGAGAGAGAGAGAAAGAAAGAGTATATTGGGAAAAAGAACAGAGTAAAAAAAAATCTGTTCCAATCAACAGGTGTGCTCACCTGAGCCTCCGCAAGTGAAACCGACAGATCTGAGTAAGAAGAACAAAGTGGAATCTGGACCATCATCTTTGAGTGGGATCATTCCAGCAAAAAAGGCAAAGAGGGATGATGACGAGAATTCTGTTCATGGTGTATCACCAGGAGCCGGAGTGGGAGCGTCTCTCTCGAATAATTCCACCGTGGCTCTTGGACCTCACAGTCTCCTATGTAATCAATGTAATGCCGGGTTCCGGGATTTTGAGTCGTTTAGAACTCATCTGAAAAGTCATTTGGAGGAGATAGTGCACAAGTTTGTTTGCGAGGAATGCGAGAATGAGTTTGCTTCAGAGGATCAACTTGAGAATCATGCTATGGCTCATTACCTGACCACAACCACGGAGTATGGTTGTCAGAGTTGTTTGAAATTATTTGGGAAACCAGATGAACTCCAGAAACATCTCATGGATATTCATGCTCATCATCTCTACCGGTGTTCACTCTGCAAGGAGATGTTTGACTCCAAAGTGTCTATCCAAGTTCATTTTGCTGTCAAACACTCCAATGAATGTAAACTATTCCGGTGCAACTCTTGTACAACCATCTTTCGATCCGAATTTGAGTTCCAGGTAAGACTTACATCTGTTTTTTCCTATTTTTTTTTTTTACTTCTCTAGTTTTTTATGCTTCTGAGTTTATCTTCTAATTTTTTTATGCTTCAGATTTTATTCTCTATAATTGCTGCATATTTCCCCAGTTTTATTTCTACTATCAGCACCCATCAGAGGGTTAGGTGTAGCTATACAGTAAATCAATGATTTAGTAATTCAGCAAAGGGTTATAGAACTAAGACATTTAGGTCAACAGTGACAAATTGGAGGGCAGGAGTTGACTGATTTAAAAGGGATTTTTCCCTGCAAAAACAATGCGGCAAAAGTACAGTAAAAAAAATGTGGGTGTTAATTAGTAGTTTTTTTTTTTTAAATCCAAGTGTTTTCCGTGACTTTCAAGTCCCATGAATGACATGAGGGTGTAGGCAAAAACCCTGACACATGTAGAAGAGCTGCAAAGTTGTACATGCTGCACGTTTTGTTTCCTTTGTTTTCTCTTGAGGATTATTAACAATGGTGTGAACTATAATGCTTGTGACTTTTGGGGTTCTTTTTGTATTTGTTCTTAATGGGATATATATGTATACATATGTATACGTACATATGTATGTTTGCGAGGGTGTATATATTTTTGTCTCATTGCATCCAGTGAATCATATGGTATTTTTTTCCCCCTTGTATTTGTAATAAATAGGTACATGTGAAAATGGCTCACTTAAGGAAAGTATCCCCCTACCGGTGTCTCCTGTGCAGTGCGTCATTCGTGACAGAATTGGATTTGCAATTTCATTTGAGTACTCACCAGAAACAATTCCGGTGTAAAATGTGTGAAGAAGCCTTTCATGTGGAGTTCCTCTTGGACAAGCACATGCAGACCCACCACTCAGCCGTCATCAATGGGGAGTCGGACACGACTTCAACTTCCACGACGACGACCACGACGACTCCGACGATCCATTCTTCCAATCATGCGAGTAGTAACAACAATACGACGAAATCCAACAAAAAAGGAAGTGCTTCATCCAGCTCTGCAAAAGGTAAAGAGTTGAAATGTGACATTTGTGACAAGTCCATCGCCAGTGAGTCGGAACTGACGAGTCATCGTAAACAAGTCCATCACATCTCGATGGCCACGACGACGACAACCACCCAGAGCCTCTCACCCCACCACCATCTCAACCAACATCATCATCACCATCCCCAACTACAAACAAGGGAAGGGACGGGATCAGGAGGAGGGAATTTGGAGAGATCAGGAAGCACCGGCTCAAATCTCTCCAAGTCTGGTGGTCATCATCCCAATAAGTCCAGCTCCCATCATTCCTCCTCCTCCTCCTCACATCATAATAGTGGGTCCACCTCCAGTAATCATCACACCCTCAGCCTCCACTGTGCCTATTGTAATGAGAATTGTAAGAGTCGCTCGGATTTAGAGAATCATATGAAGACTCACATTGTGGCGACGGGGAAGCACAAATGTAACATTTGTGATGAGGTCCTCCCCACGGCCACCTTGCTGGCCGAGCATAAATTGACCCATTGCAAAGTCGTCTCGGGGAATACTTGTACGGGCTGTAAAATGAATATCACCTCCGAGGAGTCCTTCTACATCCATATGAAGCAACATTGTCAAGGTAATAACACCAACTCCTCATCGTCCTACGTCAATGGGAGTAGTAATAATGGGAGTAACAATGGGAATAATAGTAGCAATAGTAGTAGTTCCGCCTCCCCCTTGCCCGTCACCTGCATCGTCTGTCGTCAAACACTAATCACGGATATCGAGATTCAAATGCATGCCCGCTTCCATACGAAGCAACAACAGCAAATTCAGTGTGACAACAATGGTAGTGGTAGTGGCGGAATTCCCTTGGTCGTGTCACTTACCTCCTCGTCTTCCTCCTCCAATACTTTATTGCCCCTCTCCTCCCCACCCCTCCAATGTCGTCTGTGCCTCCGACACGAAGACAAGTCCTCCCGCCTCATCCTCAATGGCTTGACAAATGGATTGCAAACCTATGTTTGTCAAGATTGTTATGGGAAGAGCTCTCTCTCCTCCCTGACAACAACTCAGCCCAGTTCCTCGTCCCCCAAAAGGTACATGAAATCATTAGATTCACCTTCAGAGGAGTGCTCCTCCTCGTCCTCGTCAGGTAAAAGAGGTCCTTCTTCCATGACTACCACCACCACTTCCACGACTCCCATCACGTCCTCCACAACTGGGAGTAATCCTACGGCTGCTCCTTCTCCTGCCACCAGAAGATCATATCAGTGTATCAAATGTCAAATGAGTTTTGCCAGTGAGGATGAAATCCAGGCTCACGTCGCCACACATCTCATGAATGAAGGCTCTAATCATGAGTGTCATCTCTGTAGTCATGTTTACTTTGACTCACCACTTAAACTCCAATGTCACCTCATTGAGCACACTTTTGAGGGCTGCTCCTCCTTCACATGCTACATGTGCAGTACGACTTGGACGACGGCGAAGAAGCTCCAGGAGCACATGGTGGAGCATGGACTCCATTCCCGCCCCTACGACTGCAATCAATGTCACCTTAAATTCTTCTTCCGAGCGGAATTGGAGAATCATATCTTCACCCATGAGGACATTAAGAAAGCGATTATTGAGACGTCCGGCTTCTTCCCCACCACGACGCTCTCACTTAGCTCTAATGCCCCTGATTTGATTCATGGGAAGAGCAAAATGTCGACGACGACGCCGACGACGACCACGACGACGAATAATAACCTCCTCAATCTCTCTCATGATATCGAGCACAAATGTACCACTCGACTCATGGCTAGTTCTAATGCCAATCATTCTTCTTCCTCCAGCAGTACGACGACGACCACAAACACCACCAATACCACCATGACCAGTCAACGACCCAAGAAATTCTTCTATCGGTCCGATGACTCGGATGAGGAGATGATGGAGTCCATGACTATTAAAAAGGAGAGTAACTACGATCACAATAACTCATCCTCAACCCACTGTGATGGACACAATTCCTCTGGATCGGAAGAGTCCCTGGATGAGAAGCCGACGAGACTCACCCTCAAATTACATCATGATGGGGAGGGGAGTAAACTCAATGAGGAGGCAAATAACAGGGAATCAGTGAATGTATCCTAAAAATGAAAGGAGAAAAAAAAAACTTATTTGTAATTTCTTTCCTTAATTGCTCTACGACGACTACTACTACTATTACATACATAGTGGCAGGACCATAAAATCATGGGAGAAAAAAAAAATCAACCATTGTATATTCATTCCTGTCTTTTATGCCACCCATCACGTCTGTATAGGAAATATGCACAAAAATGTTTTACTTAAAAAAAATACTTATACAACAAACACCGCCTTCAGTATTTTGTACAATTTCGTGTCCCGGCGGATTTCTTCATGGTTACAAAATGGAAAAAGGTTACATACATAATATATTACATTAAGAGTTTCTAGAGAATAAAGTATGACTATATGTGTAGGAAGTTAAAAAGCTTTGGTCTTGTTTTAGAATGACAAAAAATGACTTTGATCTTTCTCAGGAATCCTCTATTTCGCAAAAAAAAAAAAAGTATATAATATACTTCCTATTTACAAAGCACAAATTACACATTTTTGAACATTGCATAATGCTTTAATACTAAAACTACATAGATTCATTCATTCTTATATAGTTAATACTTTCTTTATATTCCACACGAAAAGAATGGCATCTAATCCCAACTGTATGAGATGTGCACAAAATAGATAAAACAGAACCAATTGTGAGGCTGTTACTTGGTGAAGTTACATTACCTACGCAAGGATGCATATGTTTCGCGAGAGAAAAAAAAATAGCAATATCAAGTGACAAAGCAGTTGGTTGTATTGCATTCAAAAAGTCAGGCGATATCCACAAAAGTAAACATATTGAGATTTTTTGAGTCAAACACAATGACTTTAACAACATTATTAAAACTCACTAGAAATTTTACACAAACAAAGAAATCAGAAAAAAAAAGAGAAGGAAAGCATCATGAGGCGATTGGAGGAAATATTGAAAATCAGGAAAAATGAATGTATTTCTCATGTAAATATATTGCAAAGTATGTACATACGTATTTACTGTGTAAATATTGTTAGCAAACAACAAAATACTGGTAGAAGTATAAATTGAAATGAAAAAAAAAATCTCGAGGAAAAGACAAAGTTACCATTTTTTACATAAAATTATTATTATTAGCTCTATTAATCACCCCGGCAGTGATACCGCAAGGATGACAAAAGTCTAGACTTACCCCAGTAGTGGGTATCATACATACCTACTTGTAGGCAAAGGGGTGAAATCTCAGCCAGTGTTCTCCTGTGGAGTTGTTGATTTTAACCAGAATGGTTGTTTTTCTGTTTAAAAAAAGAGCAAATTCCTTAGCTTCCTGAAAAAAATATTGTAAACTTGATAACATCAATCGTGTATATAAGCATAAGCATAAGAATTTTTCAAAAAAATATTGTACATAAACGTATAGCCATTGTAAAATTTTAAGACATTCTACAAATTAAGTTTAAAAAAAATCCTGATTGAAAAAAGATGCTTAAAAAATAAAAAAAAATATGACCTCTTCCCAAGAACAATGCTTATATGCGCTGTAAAATAAATGAGCATTTCATTAAAATATAAACGCTTGTGAAACAGGTACTACCTCCACAAAGAAGTACACTTCCAGTCCCAGCAATATGAATATACATTTAAAGATTTAAAACCAAGAAACAATTAATTGTACAGGAAAATAATTTGTAACCTACATCTATAAGTATAACTTTACTAGTGACGGAATATTGGATCCCAGTTACAGATTTAGCCATTAAGTATTACTACTTTAAAAAAAGTGCAATCTTCTAAACATCCGTAAGTTATAAAAAGAAAAAAATCAATGATAGATTAGTAGGACGTTCATTTCTATACCCACGCAACGTTTCGAAAATCGTGTGCAAAAGAAACGTATTATTATTATTTTTTTGTGTTAAGATATTTTTTTATTTTTAGTTTTTGTTTCATATCACACAATTATTCCTATAATGCTGATATGCATACGAGGTGTGCATACATGTAAGTTGTCGTAAGTAATGGTAATTGATAAACTTGTAATTATTAAGAATCAACCATAATACCGGCATGTAAGTACACATGTAAAAACAACTAAAGGTGAGGAACACATGATATGGTCAGAGTATCAGATGTATTTCCAAAAAAAAAAAAATTGATAATTGTTTTTGCGTAGAATTTTTAAAAGAAAGTGCAGATGTAAAGAATGCACAGTTTTAGGGCGTGCAAAATAAAATAAGTAGGACGTTTCTTGTAGTATGTATAGCTAGAACGGATGATTATATTCCTATTCCGTAGAATGTATGCTTTGAATTCCCTTGCGAATATTTGACTCGTCTGGGGGGCGAAAGGTGCGTGTATGTGTAAAGTGTAAAAAAATATATTATTTAAAAAATCATTTTTAATAATTTAAACCAAATTTTTGCTGATTTTGATTGTCTTTTTGCAAAAATGTCGTCGACCGAGTGTGAAAGCGCAAGTATGTGTGTGTGCCAGCATAAAAGAAAAATACAGAAAAAAGTGTAAATTTCCTTGTAACTAAAAAGTATTTATGGTTATCATTATTATGACTACTATTATTGTCCAACTTAGTTGTTACTTGCCGCTGAGTAATAATAATGGTAATTGATTAAACTGTTATGTAAATTATACTAGGTGTAATGTTAAATACACAATAAAATGAGAAATAAAAGGAGCTGGGTTGAAAACAGTATATGATAGCAAAAAAAAAATCTATATAATTTTCTTTTAAATTATGCTCATGTAAATTCTTCCTTCTCATATCTACGCATACTTTCCATAAACTTTTCCGTGATGATCTTTATTACTTCGACTGTAACAGGACCGAATATGGTAAGCACATAATAGTTGTAGAACGTCATTTGGCCAAAAAAAAATACATGTCTTCATTTGAGAAGGTAAACCATTTTTTTTAATGAAACTATTTCGCGTAGCAGTTACAATGTATTAAGACAGTTTATTACGTAAATGTTGAGCATGATTTATATGTGTGTTATTTGTTCTATGTCCATTGTATCATCATTTGACTATCGTTTGATGGGGGAGAATTTCTCTTCATAAAAGTACTTCTTACCTTCAATGGCTAAAAAGTATATGCTATAGCAAAAAAAAAAAAAGTAGGAAAAAAAAAGGTTTATGGGATAATGTATGCAATAGAGTGTGGTAGAATTAAGAGTTCAGAAGGGGGGAGGGAGAAAAAAAATCATAATTATTTAGTGATTGTGCAAGAGGCTGTGGGTTTCTGTATCTCATGGTAATTTCCGTATAGAGAAAAGCTAGTGAGAGAGCAAAAAAAAAAAAAAAATTAATAACCCAGGGTCCTTTCACCCGTTTCCATTGCTAGACAAAAATCTATACAGCTCTTTTTCTCCTGCTGCTTATCCACTGCACGCATTTACTTACATGTAATCTGCATATATCACCTCCTGCTGGTAAACAAAAAAAAAATGGACAAAAAACTTTTCTGGAGGGATTGGTTGATTTTTACGGCTTTTTATATACTACTGATGAGGACCATTTTCAATGTGGCTGACACGACGGCTTTTCCCAATACTTTTTTCAAAAGAGTCAGAGGGTGAAGAGTGAAATGGGGTGTATGCATTTGTATATTAAAGATAAGATTATACTCGGGAAAAAAGGGAAGACTTGTTTTTTTTTTCTGTTTCCTTTTGCCCCTTTCTCTTCTCCCTAAAAACAGTGATCCCATAGAGGAACAACAGAAGACTCCATAGGACGGATGGACTCTCGATGCGTAAAGCATAATGTGGGGTACATGTGTATAGAGTCACAGCAGGGGCACCCTCCTTGTCTTTTCATTTTGTTCATGATCCATACAACTTTTTGATTGCACCGAATTACACATATAGACAAGTAGTGTATATATATGTGAACTTTTATTGTCTTTTCCATATATTTAAGTGCATACTCCCTGTTTTTCGAGATCTGGTGAGTGAAATAAATAAAAAAAAAATGATGATTTTTTGGGTATACCTACATGAAATTTGTACCACCCTGTACTGACTACTTCAGCGAAAAAACTCCTGTGAATACAATCCTATCATTTGTTTCCTCATATTTTCTGCTTAATTTCACTAGCACCATCTCCTTTTTTATCTGACTTGTTGTATGCCCAGACAAGCAATTATTACTGAGGGTAGCCGCTTCAATTATCAATAGTCAACAAAAATTGATGTACCCCCCCCCATTTTTTATGGGCTGCTGCCGAATTTCTTTTTTTGGAAATTACAGCAAAAGTTTTTAAAAAAAATATACCCATCATCTGATGTTCACAAGTTCATATTATACCAAATTTGTCAAATATACTAGTATATTTCCAGTATTCTAGTATTTCAAATATTCTAGTATACGTCTGTACACTAGAAGATGATATCATGGTTAAGATATGTCATCCCACATTTACGTTATCTCTCGCTCATTTGTCTCTTTCAACTTCAGAGGATGGAAGGAGAACCAAAGATTTTTTTAAAGAATAAATGATTGCATAAATTTCCAGTTACATAACATTTCATTTCTAAAGACATTTTATTCTTTTTGTGAACAACATTTTTGGGGCAATACTTGAAAAAACACGCATATGCACATATCTACCTTGTTCTGAGAAAAACACATGGGTTTCGTTTCCCCAGTTGAAAGGGTTAAGCACAAGAAGGACGCCAGTGCTGGCACTGCCCTCTATGCAACCACAGAGGAAGATGAGAGGGATTTTTGAACGGTTGGCGGGAGGATTTCAAAGGCTTTCCAGCATGGTCTTTATACACGGCAACACGGCGGTGATGGGGCGAAGGAGGCATGCCAGATTATGAGATTATGTTAAGCCAGTGATAAAGGTAAAATGGTAAAATATATATGTACATAAATATCCATATAGCGGTGGCACCACAAACCTCAATACCAGCTGGCCGGAAACAATGGGAAAAATGTTTTCTCCAGAAGTTATATCCTGGAGATTTTTTTGGAGGTGAAAGTATTTAATTTTTTTTAGCTGTGTTTTTTTTCCTTTCAACACCAATTAATTGTCATAATTAACAGCTAAAACCTCTTTTTAATGCACTTCCTGGTGTCTTCTCCATTCATTTGCCTCATTTGGTCTTTCACTATGCATATATGTACATCAAAAATTGTAAAAGAAAATAATTGTTTTTGGAAAAGAAAAATTGACTTTCTCCTATCTACTCCCCATTAAAAACCCGTCTGGCATCCTGCTGCCTCTTCTATGTGTTAGCCACAGGCCAGAGTAACACTATCACTGAAATATTCCCAGAAAAATAAATTCTCCCCGCAGCCCATTTCATGTAAGCCTTTACTCCCCGAAAAAAAAAATTAAACCCTCTAAATTTATATAATAAAGGAAAAATGTCGTACAAGTATTACATATACGTGGTTGAATCAATTACTTCATCCACCTCACTGGATATGGTCTTAAATAATGCATGGGAATCCTTTCCGGGAAGAGCGATATGTGTGTGTGTGTGTGTTGGGTTCCAGAACACATATTACAATGTATGGACTGTAAAGAACGTGGTATTTTTTTCTAAACAAGGCAAATACAAGGAGAAAGCATCCATGTAAACTTTCCCCCATGTGAGTGACATTTGTGCACGGTTGTTGTTCTTGATTTGTTTTCATTTCTTTCTCTTTTAATGCACATGTCACTCGAACCTAGATTTCCTGGCACACCTCATCCACATAGAGAAGTGACAATGTGTATTATATGGTCCTTGTATTAAATTCAAGAGTTTTTTTTTCTTTTAACCCTGAGTGTGTTGGGGGAATGGTTGAACCGGAGGAAACTTCTATCACGTAACTTATATGTACCTTACATTTATCTGCATTGCTAAAGGAAAAAGGCACATCTCTGGTTTGAACCCGTGTTCATAGTTGGTTTACCACCCGCCCTTTTTCTTCCCTATGTGACTCCGGTTGCCGGAGCGGATCCAGAGAGAGGGAGAGAGAGAGAGGCAACCAGCATTTCTCGCTCAGGGAGACATTTTCCAGGGAACCCTCAGGGACTCTTCCTCCTAGTACTACTGGAGGAGCCTGTGATATGTCAGCCCTGAAAGTGGGACGAAGAAATTCATACTTCCGCATTAATGTATTGCTCACACACACCCAGGAAATTCTCCTTTTGTCTCCAAAAAAAAAATTACAAGAAGAATATTCCCTTTTTTTTTTTGAATATATGAGTACATGTAGTTATTCTCCGGGACTGTCTCCTAACATTGGTGAAGTTGAAATGAGACGAGAGGAAATTATATGTGCGTAGCAAAGGAGATTGTGGGCTTTTCAAAATGCTTTCTAATGCGATTGTTACATCGTTATATGTTTTTTTTTCTCTTCTCTTCTTTTTCTTGCTCCTTCCAGGATTCCAGGAAGGAGTGTAAAAACGCTTATGGGCCTTCGTCTCCCACCACCATCACACTTTTAGTGCCAGGTATCTCTATATACTTACCCCTTCCCATCTTCTCATTTTCTCCCGGGAAGTCCC